>JAMKCH010005081.1:0-50159 GCA_023653785.1 Ophioderma brevispina
CGACATTTTGATTTTTTTTTCAAAATGATCAGTGGCATGTACAATATATCACCATCCCCATTGTGCTCGAGCTTACTTATACTTACTGAATTCGCACAATTCAATTTTAAAATCATATGTCAGTTTATTTTAAAGAGAAGAGAGAGATGGAGAGACACAGAAGCACATCTGGCGACTTGTCTCGGAATGTGACAACCCATCAAATTAAAATTTTCTATTTAGAATTGAAAAAATGTAAATACATGCCGAACATAACTGGCTAAGTATCGTACTGGTAATTTTACATATGAAGATAACTAAACATTTCCTAATTTTTTTTATGATTTAGATAAGAAAGAACCAATTTAAAAAAATTGTATCCAGTTCTTCGGAAATTTGGTACATTTTACGACATATTTAAAATTCAACCTTCTGTGTTATCAGCATCAAAGCTGATACAAACACGGCGCATTAACCCATGCAAGTTGACGCATCGAAACATTAGCACTCAACACATGTCATTGACAACAACCTGTCAAACTTAAATAACACACCAGCAACCATGTAATCTGTTTTACGGATTTATTATTAAGTAGAATAGGGACGATGTGAAAATAGATTGATTAATAAGTGGTTGCACCTTATTCAAATAACGCATTCTTAATCATTTGTTTGTACTTGCTTAAGGTCCCGGGAATGCAAATAGAATTGATGTGGTTTGTTTCAAGTCTACAAGGAGGACTAGAAAGCATTCAATATTTGGTTGGTGGTGACATCATTAGTGAAACTCTTGATTTTGTCAGAGAGTAATAGAAAATTCCCAGGTGACTGTTGTGAATCTATTCATGACACTGACTGACAATCAATAGTTTCACTACTGATGTCACTGGTAGTGTATTCTTTTTCCGGCCCTGTTTATTGAATGGATTCCGTAAGATTTGGAGGAGTTTTTATCATCTCATTTCTGGGACCTTTAACGCGTAATATGTCACATGTCATTTCAGCATCATTAAAGCTGATACAAACAGGCATTACCGATGGCACGTTGACGCTAGAAATCCTGTAACACTCACAAATTTCATTGACACAACATAGTCCAACTTTAAAATAGTAACACACACACAACCATGTAATCTTTAGGTTTTAACGGATGTATTAGTAGTAGAATAGGAAGTATGGAATAGATTTATATTAATAAGGTGGTTGCACTCTCTGATTCAAATAACGCATTCTTAATAATTTGTTTTTGTATTTTGCTTCATGTTATTTATATCAAAGACTCACTTCTTTTAATCTCTCTCATGCACTGATCGTCGTTTCCTTGTTCTAGTCTTGTCCTGTTCTGAGACTTGCCATATTTTTATTCTGTCCTGTTCTGGGTCCTGTTCTGTCTTTTATTCTCAGTTGTTGGCGTATCAAATCCATTACTTTGTGCTGCGGTCAGTCAAATATATTTGAAGGGCATTTCGTGATTCTAAGCACCTTCTGTTTTATTTGTCTTCTCTGGAATATCGTTGAGAAAAGCTTAGGTCCAAAATTTCAGTTGATACACCGATCTTGCGGGGGATTTGATGTTAATGTTATGAGCAAGATTCTGGTATTACATGTTCCCATAGGCTTACTGTCGTAATTTCTATCCGTCTACGGACAGAAAATATAACATCGGCGGATTCTACATATCGATCGAATTTGCAAGTACGATTCAGCTGCACATGTATTACACTACGCTACTTGTTCAGATGATATAAGAATCTCAACGTTAGATGGGTTAAGTCTGGGGGACGCGGGCTGGATCACGAAATGCCCCTTTAAGGTGCAACACGAGGTTTCAATATTACGTGTGCCTTAAAAGAAACAACGCCTGATTTCTTTCTCTTTTCTCTGCAACTGATTTAAAGCCTTCCATCAAAAATATCACTACATGAAAATGATTAAGCTGAGAAAATTTCTTTGGTACAAAAATGGTAAAGTTCAAATTTTGTATTGGAACAAATACCACCCTTGCGCTTACCTGCAAACTTTTTGAAACTATTTTATGTTTTATATCTACTCGAGAAGACCCAAATACATATATTTAACACCAAACTTGCAGTTTATTGATCCTGTATTTTTTACGGTGTTTCAAAATACACGTCCCATTTTTCCCATAGACCTTGTACAGTAAACGGTTAAGCAACGTCACAATGAAATTGTATTTGTTTTTCAGCACATAAGGGTTAATTATTTTTTAATGATTACTAATAATTGTTTACTTCTTGTAATGTGTGCACATAATCAGCAAAAATTACTTGTCTTTGATTCTTAAAAATCTTCTCAGCGCGTCCGTTATTGTAGGGGGGGTCCCATGGGACCCGCACTAAATTAAACTCATTTGACGGGCTTGCCGATTTTTAATTTTTTTATGAAAAAAAACATTGACAATTTGGCGCAAAAATCCCCGCATAAGCGGCCAGCTCGAAAAAAAAAGTGAGTGTCCCCCATGACCCCCCCGTGTTAAGTTGTTCAGGTATTCTGTAGCCAAATACAAGTAATCTACATGAAACTATTGGGAGTCTAAAAGCACTATGACTTTATGGATGCCTCGAAATCTCGCATTGGCAAAACCTTTTTAAAAAGTTCACATGATCTTAAAGGGCACTACCCCCGATCCTTAGCCTTGACTCCACCTTTCACAGCATCGGACCGGAGATTTTTGGAATCTGTAAAACCTTATCATCTGCATAATATACACATTTGATGATTAAAGTTATGGAAAACTTACCAAGTTACCTGGATGTCTTTACCCTTTTAGTTATTAACGTCATATCTGTTTTTTGCGTATGTTATTTTTATGGGTAATGTGTCCTGTGTCTCTATTCTTCCAATGTCTAGACTATATTTGAGAGCTAAATTGAATAATTTTCATATTTTTTGTGAACTGTGCCAGGCCACTTTAAATATGGCTTTTTACGGTTACCAGAAAAGATTTTGCAGAGAACTCTATGGGCTATTGTCATACACACACAGTTACAATTACAGCTCACATTGCAATGGTATGTTAGATTCCAATACTTTTTGGGAATTAAAGTATGTTGGTGGTGGCTCTCCCCTCGAAATTTAGAAAATATATGTCGTAGCGGACGGTGCACCGTTTGGCTTATCCCACACACAGCCATCTTCTCCCGTGTCACATGTTTTTTCGCTAAGTTATTATGTCCATTCTAATAGATATGTATAAATTATTTATACTTAACAGATTAATGTTGGTGGTAAAACTTAGAAAATATAGTGCGTAGTCGGACGGGGCACCTTTAATGCCATCCCCACACCCACATCTCACGTTTCACATTTTTTTCGCTAAGTTATTATGTCCATTCTAATAGTCTGTATAAGATTATTTATACCTAACAGTACTTAACATCATGTAATAACTGTACATATTATAAATTGGAAAATATTGTTATGATTGTTTGAAATTGCATAATTTCACCTTCATTTTCCTTATATAAAGCATTACGATATATTAATATTAAGTATTATGTATTTTCTATATTATTGGTATATTCACGGAAGAAGAAAATAGAACTTGAACTTTATTTTTTTTTTGTTTGTTTGATTATTTTTTTTTTGTGTATGTCATTTTTTAAACATTGTATTTTTAATGTTCGTTTCTCTGTTTGCTTAAGGAGGTATTTAACATGATCGACGATTCTAACTTAAACGCACCCGGACTTATATCGCTCAAAAAAGAAATGTCCTTTTCTTTAGAGAGTCCAATCCAGTAGAACTGATACAACACGACACTCTGCGGCTGTAAAGTTTGCCCCAACACTAGCAGATTAATGTACAGGGGCATTAACACGTTGCATGTCATTTAAACACACATTCAAAGTGATGCGAATACATCAATCTGATGTTTGTAATTGTCCCTCTTTAAACCGAACTAAGACGGAAATGGTATTGGATAATTATAACATCAGATTCAGATTACATCTAGTTAGAGTTAAAAAAATGGATGGATTCAAAATGATTTTCCGAAAATACTGAGTTCATATTTTGAGATGGGCCTCTATCGGACAAATCAAAAACAATTAGATAGCAAGAAAGTCTGGAAGAATAATTCTTTTTTTTACAGGGAGAAACCAAAATTAAAAGGATTGATTAAAATAAAACAAACCAAAAAGAAAAAAAAAACGATTTGTCATAAAGAAGGAAATGTAGACTTTTATTGAAGAAAATAACTAATAAAGAAGTAGTAATTAGAATGAAATATTTTAAGGCAGCTAAGCTAGGGTGGTATGAAGAGTACTAGGTTAATATCAACATCACCACGAATGACAAGAATAGTAAACTTGTCGCTATTACCGAATAATAATTCCAATAACGAAACATAGCAATACAATTGAAACTTTTTCTGGACACTTTTTTGTGCGTATTTTACTTCTGGATATTTCTGACAAAAAAGAAATAGCTGAGAATTCTTTTTTTTTTACGTTTCATGTTAGGCGTTAACCATGGTGCTTCTGTACAACTATACTATAGGTAGGTGCCTATTGGAGATGGATTCCCCAAATAACGCAGGTCATTTGGGAAGCCAATCTCGGAACCAAAAAAAAAAATAGCAAAACAATAACAATTAACAATTGGACATTTTCATTACCTAGACAATATGACATTCACATTAACTAGGTCTGTTTCTTTTGTTTATACCAATTCCGAATTGAGAAAAAAGAAGAAGAAGTGGCAGAAAAGACGAAAGAAAGAAAAAGAGACACAATATAAAGGAAAGGTTTTCCAAAGCCAAAGGGTTTATAGAAACGAAATTTAATGCTTTTTTTAACCACTGAATTCAAAAACTGGCATAACTCTCATCGGCCTAGGAGTCGCTTCGCTCCGGGCTGAACTGGTAATACTTCACATGTAATATAAAAAAAGTTCACGGTTCCTTTTATGGAACGCGTCTCGCACATTGAGTGTCTCGAGGGAGGAAAAAAAATCTTAAGAATGATAAAAGTTTTTCTCACATTACAGTAGGTCGCGATTGATTATTCCGTCGACAGACCAGCGCATTTGACAAACACTTCAAAAGGGGGCAACCTCATTGTAGTTACTACACTGTTAAAAAAAATTGTACCATCCAAAAACTGCTTTTTTATTGGCGCGCGGGCACTCACAACCTTGAAAACATTAATTTGTCTATGAAAAGGGTCTTATTTGAAAAATTAAAGATTGTATGGCAATTTCATTTTTTGATCATAAAGAAAATAAAGACTAAAATTTTTTTTTAAAATTAGGTTAAAAACGCGTGTTTTTTTGTTTTTTCAAATTATTTTATCATCACAGATATTTTCATGACGTTAAATTTTTAACAATGCACGACAAATTAATGAATGTTGTTACGAACACATGGACGGCTACAATTGACAGATTTAACAATAGAAGTTTCCGTAAACAACGGGTTAACCTGTTGTTGTGCTTGTTTGACTTAGCAAAATTTAGAGTGTGGGACATATTCGTTCTTCTGCCTTGGTTGAATAGTGGATCTTCAATGTGCATTGTACGTTGCGTTATTTTTAAATTTTTATAGAGATCTCTTTTACTGCAATGAGTATGTCAATTTTCAAAGAAATTTTATTTTATACCTGTGATCAATTGTGATGTGTTTTTAAGAGAGTTTGAACTTAATTCGGCTTCGGCGATAGATATATATATATATTATATATATATATATTATCTATATATATAGACACGTATGTATGTTAGGATGTATGTATGTATGTATGTATGTATGTATGTATGTATGTATGTATGTATGTAGGTGAGGTTGTATGCTATATATATATACATTATTAAATGTCAAAAAGAGCCAGAAGCACCTCTTTCATAACCATCATACTCAAAATGAGATAATGAGAGAGGGCGGAGAAGAAACAGAGAAGAGCTAGAGATGAACTTCCATCGCGGTCATACACAAACTTAAAAAAGATAAACACATATCGTATCTATCATTGATGACAATACCAGACGATGCACCGACAATATTATTTACTGATGTTGTACTTCAATAGGGTATGTTGATGTGAAACTGGGATGCGATGCGAACCGGAGTCACATTGTGAAATATTCCGTGCAATGTATGAACAACATATTGCCAGTCATTGACTTTTAGCTTGTTACATATGCTATGAGGTTCTTTATATGTAGAAGGGGATGAGTTTCAACATTTATCAGATTTTAGTCTTCCAAACGAAAACAAATCATTGTGCTGACCATACATCATCCATCGCCTCAAGTTTCTGGATTGGTGTTATTGGTGATTATCAACATTGCTTTTTTAAGTGTCCACATCTTAATAATTTTGAATTACTATACTAGTGTTGGCCATATTTTGGAAATTATAAGGCAATAAGACTTTGCACTTAAGTGGCAAGCTATTTTAATAATGTCTGAGACTGTAAATGCAGCTAAAAGCTGCCAGTAAACGGAATCATTTAAAATATAGAAATGTTTAATTAATTTAAAAAAAATCAAGTCACATGTAGACATTTAGACTGGCCGGTTTTGTTTTGTCATGAACTTACTTTTAGTTTAATATTAAAATAGCCTTCTATTCACCAAGTCATCCTGCAATAATTTTGTGATCGTCTTTGCACATGAGACTCCTCCAGACATCTACAATGGCATGATATAATATAGCTTGCTATCCACAGACCAAAGAGCCCTAGTATCTGTTTCCATATTATAACCCGGATTATATGTGGCAAAACTCTCATTGAACGAATAATATTATTTTATTTATTACGTCCGAAACAGGGTGTTTTTAATCTTTGTTTTTACTTCCGGCCGGTACCAGTATGTTTCAGCTTAATTATACATCAAGTTCATAGCCCAGACTTTCAGTTGATCGAGGCAAAATCACTGACCATGATAGACCATGTCCATGATAACGATTTCGGAGCCTTGTGTAATCGCTGACGAATGAGTGCCCTCTTCTTCAGAAAAACATCTATGGCAGCTCTTAGTTGTAAATTTAAATTCCAAGACTCATCCGCGGGTAAAAAAAAAAATCACCCTGATTGAACAAACACAAGGATGATCTCCAAAATAAGTGATTGTTTTTATCTAAGACTAATATACTACATAAATTGCCAAGCAGTGAGTCTCCGTGGTCGAAAAATTATTTCCACAGTCGATAAAACTCACTTATATACAAACGGACACGATTCATGTTAGTCGTTTTCACTGTGTAATATGGAGGGTACTCTGAAACGCTAACTTCCCTTTTGCTGCACCTTCTTCCCTTGATTCAAATTCAATAAATGACGTCATCCATAGAGCCCACGCCGTCAAGAAACAAAGGTTTTTATGCTTGTTATTTGTGACCGCCGTAGTCAATTTGTCTTGCAATATTGGAGGTTTCCAAAAAAATCTTTTTTTTTTAGTGTGTCAATTTCATGTTGAAAAGAAGCATGTTGTGATCCACAATACTTGTCCGACAGAAATTAGTGGGTTTTTTTTTTCTATCCTCTAAATTGTTAGCATCAATCGGGGAGGTGTGCGTTATATCAAAGCCAAATTAATGGTAAGGCAAATCCGCATGATTTTCTGGCCAAATTACACACTGTTAAAAATGTCTTATTTTAAAATTTTTGAGTCAGCCTTTAAACTAGGTGCAACGAGAGATTTTGAGACACCAAATATTGTGTCATAATAGGAATTTCATATAGATTAGGAACTCAATAGATATGTTACCTTGCGTTAGGCTACAGAAATGTCTTAAATAGAGAGAAAAAAAGGTGATTTTGATTTGCTGAATTTCAATTGTAAAAACATCGGGATGAAGATTTCGTTTCTGCTCCTATACGAAATTAGAAATTTCACAATTTTTCGTTACAAAGAAGAAACATTTCCCAGCTTTAATCCTTTCAGATTGGGGATATTTTTGATGGAAAGCTTACGTCAGGGCAAACATCAGTTACTTTCGATTTTTAAAGGGGACACCTGATATGTGAAAATCTTGTTGCATTTAAAACGCGTTTTTTCAGTCATTTGCAACGTTTCGACGTTCTGGCAGACAGTAAAAACAACGATTTTAAGAGCATTTTTACAGTGCAGACAGGGCCCAGGGCACTGTACAAGTACTTGCTTTTCGTAACGATATCTAAGTGAGCTAAAATTAAACATGCTAGCATTCACGAAAATGCACCTTTAAAGTGTACATAATTTTGAGTTAGCACATTAGTAGTTTTAATAAAGTATAGTCAGAAGTGACAAAAGTCGTGAGTATGTTTGCCTGTGTCTGGACCAAACACGTAAGAAACCACATTGCTAAATTGGTTCAATTTATAGAAGCCTTGGGGGAAGTTCCTGCAGAAGAATGTAAGAAGATACAAGCATTGGGTTTGGGACAGCTGATCTTAATTATGAGAACCCGAGAAAGAAAGAAAAAAGAGAGAGAAAGAAAGAAGATGGAAAGACGAAGAGAAAAACAGAAGGAAGAAAGAAAGACAAGGAAAAAAACACAGAAAGACAGAAAGAAAAAGAAAGACGGAAAGATAGACAAGGAAAAAGCGAAAGAACGAAAAAGAAAAAAAAAAAAGAAATTAGAAAGGACAACGAAAGAAAGAGAAAGGACTAAGAACGAAATAAAAGCCGATAGAAAGAGAACTAAAAAAGAAAGAACGAACGAAATCTAGACAAGGAAAAAAGAAAGAAATACACAAAAATGAAAAGGAAAATTGAAAGTATGAAAGAGAGAGGAGAGTGAGAGAGTCAAATACCAAAACGTAAATTAACATTATTATGTTAATGTATATGAATAGGCAAGTTTTCTATTATTATAGGGATCTTTTTTGAGTCTATTCCAATCATCTTGTCAATATAACATGATTAATGCTAAATGTGAAAATCTGCTTTGTTGCAATTCACTTCTCTAAGTTAGACTTGTCCTACGAATGATACGGTGATAATGAACAAAACACGGTCCAAAAACATATGTGACAGGCCGCTTCTTTTTCTTCTTTTGGCTTCTCCAATTTCTTCTGCTTTTCTTTCTTCTCTTCTTCTTCCTCTCTGTTCTCCTTCCTTTTTCAATTACCTTCCGTCTTTCTTTTAACGCTCTTCTTATTATATTCCTCATCTTCTTCTTATTTGTTTCTCCTTTGTCTCATGTTGCTTCTACTCACCATTTGTTTTTTGTTTTATTTCATCGCTTTTGGAAGTAGTATCAACAAATAAGTATCCGAACATGGTTTTAAAATAAAGATATCAGCTGATATGTTCTTTATGCAACTTTATTGTTTAATGAATTACTTAAATTAATTTGTAATGTTATAAAAACCTTGTTTTTTCTTACTTTAAAGTCATTCATTGTTTACGGAAACATCACTTTCGTAGTAACATTTTGAAGTTAAACTGTAACACCTGGAAGTGAAAACGTGTAACAAAACTTAAAAACTCCAATACCTTTGATGTAGGATCAAATTACTCTCGTCAAAAAAAAACAAACTTGAGTCTTATAACCGTTTCAATGGGTTAGTTGTGATTCTTTGTTAATTGTATTTACGTAGCGTACTCTGCTTTAAATTGCAACTACTCTAATAAAAAGTTGATTATTGTTGTCAAAGGTATTTTGTTTTTTGTGGTTATACCCGTGCTCCAGACTGTGAATATGGTATTCGGAACATAAGATTATTGCAGGTTGGGTGGGGGTACGACGGGTTCCCGCGATCGTGATCCGATTGTTCATTAGTTTGTTTCTCCTCACTTGGAATTAGTATCACCTGAATACAAAATTTGGTTAAATTGGTCTAACCCTTTTGGTAGTTGAGCAGAAGTGCACTACATTGTCCCCTTAGGATGTGTTGTTATTATGTGTCGATTACGTTTGCAGACGTTTTTGTTTATAACATCAAAATCATTTCCTGGTCCTTGAATTTAGTGAGGGAAAAGTCCCAAATTAAGATTGAGAAATCAGTCTTAAAGATCGAAAATTTAAACCAATTCCATTGAATTTTCAATCAATTTTTAAAAACTTAAAAAAAGAAAAAACCTAAAAAATTTTTTTCAATCTTTGGTTTCAGGAGAATGAACCAAATCTCAATTTTTGAATAAAGTGGGGGAGGGGCCAGTACCGCATTTTTTGTTTATGGTTGACGCTAATATCCGAAAAAGGTTGTATTCCAAAATTTTCAGCTGATTCTGACGGTGCGTTTTGATGTTATGACCAAATATTGGCATCGCGCTGCCCATATACCATTCGTGATTTTCTGTCCGTTTAAGGACAGAGAAATACAACATTACGAATTACTGCCACGTGACGATTAGGGCATATCCCATGCATGAATACTATACTTAGGCCACGGTTCGTGTGCAAAAATGGGGCTTCAACAATTTTAGATAAGTCGTGGGACGAGGTTGTTGGGATAAAGAAGTGCCCCTTGAATTAAGTCACCAGGGCGCAAGTAAACCCGTACTAAATTGGTGTATTCATCTAACATTTCGAACGTTTATATTGCCAATTAGCAAGCCACGGAGGCCTATATCATGGTAGAACACCAGCTTGTCACCTACCTCGGAGCATACTATTATTCTGTTTTTAAAATAAGCACTCCTGATATATTCTCTTTGTGAAGAACCATTCAACTAAAGACCACCCAAAAGTAATGCAGCATGTCCTAAATACCCCATAGGTTACAAACCATTGGTCTTTTGCACAAAAACATGAAAATTAATATCAAAATTCGATTTCTTTCCGTAATTTTTGATGCTTCTGCCCCATTGCGGATCAAAATGCCAACACAGACCCATTAAAGAAAATCTCCTCCTGTTTTCAAATTTTGCAATAAAAAGGTATAGTCCATATTGATGGCCATTCAGTGAAAGACCGCATTCTTCCCGTGATGTGTGTGTCACTTAATGCTGCCTGATGCAGGTTGTGTTTGTAACCTTGTAATACTGTCTTCGGTGCACTTTGAAAAAGTGTGAAAGCACATTTTCGTAAAATGGACATTGTGGTGGCGATATTGATCACAATGGAGCAAGAAAGGTGTCAAAATTTGAGACAAAACAGACTATTGTATCATTTTTATTTTTTTGTGCCTAGACCAATGTATTGTAACTTATGGGGGTATTTAGACATGCTGCGTTACTTTTTTGGGGTTCTTTATATCGATCAATCTATTTCAGAAGGGTTTCATGAGGAAAAATATCGAAAGGGCTGGAACACACAGAAGCGCTAACTGAAATGCTCCATGTAAAAAAAAATCGTGTTATACTCCTTAGAAATTAGCCTGAACTCTTAACTAAAACCTTGAGCCAAGTTCTTACTCTAATAGATCCCTTGTAAATTAAAAAAGAGCGGGAAGGGCCCTTGTTCGAAACTTCAATGTTTCCATACCGTCGCCGATCTCGTTATTTTGAGACACAACGTGCATGCAAAACCTTCGGCTATCAGCGTGCCTGGATAGCTGACGAGCTCTGTGTGTTTTCAAAACACCACCTGTTTTTATAATTAAACTTTAGTCAATTTTGGATGTTGTTTTAATATAATTTTTTTTCTAATTTAACAATTATTCCTCTTGTACTAGTCTTTGAAGTATGCGGCGTAATTAAAGGACTCGTTTATGGCAGCTCTCCGTGCTACACCGGTTCATTTAGCATTTATTTCCTAATAATAATAATCAGGTAAAATTATTAAACGAATGTGATTCTTAAACAATTTACCCTGGGATCCAAACGAATTACTAAATAACAAAATATATGCGACCTTTTTCCAGGACACCCACACTCAAGGGGAAAGCGCAGAGGTCAGAATATGCTATTAGCTTTATAAATATCTCTTGGCCTTATTTCTCTTAAAGGAAAAAAGGGCAACATTATTAAATGGCGCAGCAATGCTGCCTACACGTACTGTTTTTAAGTAAAAAGGCAATTGTTATTTATATTCAGCCTTTTAAGTTATGCTTCATGTCAGGAACACCGATGCTTACATTGATGAAAACTATTTTTATCACCAAACAGAGAACTGGATTAAATAATAACACCCTGGCGAACAATACAATACACACACATCATGCGTTTATACTAAGTGCGAAAATTTACTTGTTCACTTAATTTTTCTGTGAGAAAGATTTAGATAATAACTTGACGTCATCTTAGACAACGTGCGATTTTTATCTTTCCCCCTTTAATTTTTCTTAGTAGTTCTTTAACTGTGGATATTTTCCCTTTAATACGCCTTTAGATAAGATTCTTCTGAATCGAGATTCAAGAAAACTGGATCACTTTTAGCGCATGTTAGTCTGAGGATTTTGTAATTGGCAATTCATTTTGTAGAGAAAAGAAAAATGTTCACAATTATTACACACTTCTATTTAGCAGCTCACAGCAGCACTTATAGGCAAGTCCACCCATCTACGTCATATTATGTTAAGCAGCTGATACGAGGAAATCCTAGCCATTATTAGAGACCAAACGCAAAATACATTCGGTGTGTGTACATGCAAAATGTATGCTTTCTAAATGTGTACTATAATTGAAAAAATCCATTTGACAATTGCAGTAAATTGTTGAACTATTACAGGATATTGTACATGCCGCCGTCGTCAAAACTGTTATAAACTAGAAAACTACATGGATTTTTTTACATCACGAAAGGCGCTTCTTTGAAATCGTATTTTTCCCTTCCTATTACGAGTTTTCAACGTTGCAGTATATATACACATGGTATTTTATCCGAAGTAATTTTTCTCTGTGCACGGTCGCCTTAAATTTGCAATTTGTATGTAAACACATTACGTATTTCTTTCTTGGATCAATTTAAACACGGCGCGGCGTCTTCTAAAATGATCACCTAATATAGTGTAGTTGACTTATTGTACCGTCAATAGTTACCAATTTCATCAATCTGACTGCTTAATTCATCTCGTATATTTGGAAGTAACATCAGCAATTTTGTAAGCTAACTTATAGTGAAATTGAGAAATGTAAGTAGAAAACATGATTATATTACACTGCGAATCATGAAATAGATGGAGTTACAAAATTAATTTACTGAAGCTAAGTGTCAATGTTAATAGGAATTGAAATTAGACAGTATCAGGTACAATGCATATATGTAGATGAATAAATTGTTGAAGCTAAAGGTGTATTATACTTACATCATCATCTGAAGGCCCATAGCCTGGGCCGTACACGGGTGTTTGTAACCCGGGGTGAGCCGGGAGTTTTGGCAAACCCCCAACACTGTTCATAGTGAACAGTTCTATAAATCCCACAGTTTTCCTCGTCAAAATAAATCCTTTTAAACAGATAGCATCGCTAGGTTTATGTTAACTCCTAGCAATTGACTATTCTGTCATCTCCATTCAAATTGTAGACTGAAGAACCGTATGAATATCCCCCCCCCATTGATTTTTTCCTAAGTGGCATCCCTGAGAAATATCTGCTTTTTATTTTGCCTTCGTTAGTGCCCTCTCTCTCTGAATAGTTTTCGTATTCTGTGGCTTTTTGAATTTGGGAATCCACGCGACCACACAGCCTGTATCGATTTATCGTGTTGACTTTTAAACAATACATATGTCCGCTTAAGAAAAATAGCTGCCCGTTGCATTTCCATGTTTGCAGGCATAAAGTTACTTAGTTATTTCTAACTTAAGCTTAGTACGTGTGTCATTTTGAAGATTGAACCCCGTAATTATATTAACCCTCCTCTACCTTTTTGTAACATACTCCCGAAGACCCCCCCAACGATGGTCCTCACTGAATACTCGATGGCTACTCACAAAGTGGTACGCCACAGGATAGCTAGAGTTCTTCTTTCTCATTGTATCAAAAAGGTGTACCAACATTCCCATTATACGTCCATACTTGATGAAAGATAGAAAATATTGGATGTAGGTGGAAAATTGATAGCATTACACTGCTACTCTTTTTGGTGAAAAATTATTTTTCCCCTACACTTTTCAAGGAAATCACCTGAAAATGTGTTTACAAGGTTAAATATAATTTTGGGGGGCTCCGTTTCTTTTAATTCTCCACTAAATTACGCATTCTGATTTATAGTTTGTTATAAATTAGTCTTACAATTCTGAATGCTTTTTTTGTCATTATTAGTTTTATTTAAATTTGTTCATGCAATGGAAATGAACTACACAATTTTGTCCATTCATACTTTGTCATGCGATTTACGAAGCTGAAAATTTATAAGTTCATGAAAATAATGTGATGATAAACGTTAATTGTAAATGCTACAAAATGCTAATTAAAACATAATTACAACATTTTCAGGTTGATTTCCTTCAATTAACCAACATTTGGTGTGCAATTTTCATTTATCATTTCTACACTTGTGTTTGTTATGAAAGATGAACACTTTCTGACCATTGAACTTTTTATATCATTCTGACATTGATCCACATTGTGATATGAGTGGAAAGAGAGTCATAACATATCCAGTGTTACAAAATATGTGTATGTGACATACCTGATGCTAGGCCTGTTGGTATTTCTCGCACGAAGGGGTGTTGGTTGCCTTCCCACCGTCACTTTGGGATCACCCTGTAACCTTACCCGGTGAAGGCGCGGCGTGCCAGAGGGCACGCCCCCCCCCGACCGCGATCTTTTATCGGTACATATAGGTCCGTCGGTACATTTGTCTAAAGAGTTGTTTTGAGGGTGTAGTGCATGAATATGAAATACAGAGCTTCATACTATATACTACATAGCTTCAATACTAGTACTACATAGCTTCAATACTATAGTACTACATAGCTTAATACTATAGTACTACAGAGCTTCAGATACTATAAGTATAGTACTGTTACTGTTTTTGTAGTTGGCGATGGCGACGATGTTCGTCCTGTGTCTCAGCTGGTCCCGTCCCTGTCCCCTTTCCCCCCCCTCTCTTCGATTGGAGCGATGGGGAAAAAATTAGGGGCAACTGGCGAGTCGAAAAAAATGTTTGTCGGTACAATACACGTGTCGGTATTCACAAATCTGTGGCCCCCTCGTCCACAAAAGGGCTGGCTCCGCCACTGGGTGGAGTTTTGTTTTTGGCATGAAGAGCGTAAAGTGTCAATTGCGGACAATTACATTAAATCATGTAGTTTTCACCAGAAAAAGGGGGGGGGTGTTAGCAGACGGGAAAAAATGGGAAGGTGGTGTGTCAATGTAATGATAGATAGAAAATTCACATGCATGGCGTGTTTCAAAAACAACTGACATGACTGAACTTGATAAAGAGTCGTTTCACATGTTGAATTTTTTCTAACCATGGTTCGTGTAACAGCTTATGGTTCGGCGATTATCCTTCCCAGGTGATTGGGGGCTAAAAGGTATCGTTGATGAATGACACTACGGAATTAGCGTCGTCTTTTATGGTGACAGCTGCGCTAGGAATGCACGACACTGCAAAGGTTCAAAAGATTGACGCTTGGGGCAGGGTGAAGCAGACGACAAAATGTGAACAGATTCAGAGGGAATAGGCAGGTTGATGGCAGAGGAGGTAAGTGTTATTATCACAAAACAGAATAAAACAAAAAATCGACGGCGACAACTAATTGGAGGTATTATTAAACGAACTCCCATCTGTGGTAAATTTTATGCAATTTCATGTTGGCAAATATGATTTTTCTTCAAAATCGTGTTTAACACGTCTTTCTATGGAGAATGGGCATATAGAGGGCGCCATAACATACAAATTAATAACATTTGTAGGCCTATATGGCAGAATTCCCGCAGGGTTTGTCTGCTTTGCACAGATGACAGCTCTTACCCTGTCTCTATATCAGTTGTCAAAATTGTGTCGCCACTGCCTGATTTTGTCTAAAAATTAAGGAGACAATTGCATGGGTTTCAACCGCTGTGTACAAGGTTTTTTGCACGGGTTTTTATTGACAAAAGTACCTAAACAAACAACCCCATCCCAACCCAAAAATTATTGGAAGAAATGCATATGGGATAACACTATGCCTCTCATGCTTTATGCCATGCGCGAGAGCTTTCCGAATCAATCGAACAAAAGAATTTCACGTTAGTACAAGTATTTCGTTTGACATCTAACCGGCGGCTCTAATATGTGCATATATCATCGGGCACTCTTGAGGTGAACGTATGTACGCCTGTTAAGATTCACATTTTCGGCTAAAGCACTTATTTTTTGTCACCTAAAGCCCCCATTATTTTTTGTAACATTTTACCACTGTTACCCGGTTACGAGAAAAAAAATCATGAAGACCGATACGTTTTAGAATTTTGTTCACCCAAAGGCCTTCTTTTTTCTTGACAATTTAGCAAATTTGTCACTCAAATAACCCCCATTTATAGACACCCTTGGATTTTTCTTCTCCCAAGAGACCTCTAGTTTTGAACGTATTTCGTCACCGAATACCTCTGGTTTGAAGTCCACCCTTAGAATTATATCCGCCACCATTTCATATGATCATCCTGCCGATTTGATAATAACTGTGCCCTGCAAACGTTGTTCATTATTCAAATTAATCAGTGAATAAAAAATGCAAATAGTCAACTTTGGGTCAAAATGCCAGATGCACAAAATACTGGCACCTGGCAAAAGAAGTCAGGGACTGTTTAATATCGGGTTGATAGGGATGGGGTCGTGTTAGCATAGAGGTCTTTTCGGTGGTGCGACCCTCGTGCGGGCCTGAATTTCCCATGCTTTGTTTCCAGACCATACTCGGCCTCGCATGTTTTCTCTGGGTACTCGTTTCCTCGGGCTTCTAACACTGCTCTTTCTTCCCTAACGTGATTATGATATAGTATTGTAGAATGATGTAAAGGTGAATTGAATAAAGTTATTCGTGATCTTCGTGCACTAAAATGACGCAATAATGTTTTGTTGTCGTTAAATACTAATACCCCTCCTCCTCCTCATATCGGGTGTGATGTTCATTAGTTATGATGTTATGAGTTTTTATTATTATCATTTTTTGGGATAGCCGGAATGAACATTTTTTGTAAACATTTGCGGCAAAATCGAGTGTCCGAAATTCCAAATTTTTTAGAATTTGGCCTAGCCAATAGAGGAGAAACGCAATTATCTTCAACTATTCCATAACTTGTTATACATAAAATTCGTAGTTTTTCTAAGGCAGTTGGACTTAGCAGAAAAGTCATTGGACATCCCCATTATATAGATAACAACGATTATAATTGTAATAATTGATTTTACTCAACCGTCAAATTTTAAGGAAACCGTATGGCGGGAGATAATAGTATCCCGGGGGGGGGGCCACTTGTAATTCAAAGTTTCAAAATGTACCCTAAACACGTATCGTCACCGACTAAAAACAGCTAAAACATACCCTAAACAAGTATTTTTATCCGTTTATGATACCCTCAACAATACGCATGCATTGACTGTAAATATCCCCTTTATTAATCTTGCTTTTCCCTTTACTTCCCAGGTTCGATTACAATATTTTGGATGATTTCGATCCTGCTTAATGAATACAACATTCATATTTCAGGCTTAAGAAAAAAACTACCTTTTTTCCATAGTTTGCTTTTTTTTTGACACCCTAACGATTACATCGCCTGTTGGAAATAAAAGACAACCCTTTTTACGCGTTTTATTGTTCACGCATCATATCCACCTTTGGATACAAAATCATGTCGAGTTTCTCAGTTGAGAAAAGAATCAGGTCGAGATTAATGAAACTCGGCATTATTTTTTTCTGGACATGAGCGAGAGCTGTACATGATTTATGTCAAACTCACCATATACGAGAGGCAAAACTCGATGGACAATACCGCTGTAAACTCGACATATAACGCTGCAAACTCGACATATGGCGAGGAACACTCGAACACAAACGCGTGAAACTCGACATGCGCGGAAAACTCGCCATGGATTTGATACGTGGAGCGTGGCATACCTTTCTGAGGACGGCCACAGGTTCTTGGTATAACAAAAAAAATTGGTGGGATTGAAGCCGAATGACCATATTATTGGAAACCACTAGTTTATCAACCGCCTTTCATGTTGCTAACCTTCAAATATCTGTGACAACAAATACAAAAGGGCGAATATTCCTAGTCCTATTTAAATTTGAAGGTTCTTCTAGAAACTTTTTAAGATGCTTTATAGAACCTTAGCATTGCTTAGGGTGAAAATACAAGACAAACGGTTGATATGTTTGAATCTTTATTTTCCGTAAGAATGTATATTGCCATATAGAAAATGTTTAGTCTTGCCAAAGGTCCTCAGTTTTCCACGACGACAGGGATGACCCGTCGAGATAAAACCAAAGATCTGAAAGTTGATCCGAATATTATCTAGCGGCAGCTATCCATGTTTGCCATGTAAACCCATATTTTAGCCTGCCCTAACACTCTTAAGTGAGCACACGGCTAATAGTTAAAAATACCCGTAGTATTCCCAGCTGCATGAACCTTCATGTCAGCCGCGTAAATTCCTACCTATCAATTGACTATAACAACCTGTTCTAATGTTGTACAGTTTTGGCTGTCTGACCCTCATTACCTGTCAGGCCAGAATTTCAATGTGAGGATAGCTCATATCAAAGTGGTAATTTTTAAAACAATGACAGGATTGCAGATTGAAACGAAACACTACAAACTGTTGCTAATTGTGGTGTTTAACATTGTATCATTCGGCGGCCATGATAAAGTTCGTCACATCCTATTAGTAGTCTACTCTGGCTGCTAGTCAATGACATATTAGATATAATAGGGGCAATTCTTCTTTATGTCTAGTAATATCTCTTTCATGCTCATGTGGCCGGCCATCCTACATTTTTCTTCATCACGGATGTTCTTAATTTGTATACATTTCATCTACTAGGCGTAGACATCTATCCTCTTCTGATGAAGGACTCGTTACACTTTTTGACCGTACCAGGTGTAACATTTGTGACAAGATTTGATGTGATAATCCCTCCCTCGAATCTGGAACAAACTTCTCAACTTCCATTTTAACATCGGAAGACCAAACCGTCCACTGTTGTCTTAAAACGGCTGCTGAAACTTTTTTCCCCGTTTTTAATAATTTGTTTACGTTTTTGATTGTTTGTGTTTTGTATAGTCTTTTAGGATTCCCCTGTAGTATTTTGTTGTTTATGGCGTTTAGGGCGCTGAGTTTCGCAGTAGGGCCGCATAAATGCTTATAGTTACTCACCATTATATACTTTGACTAAGTTAGGACACCATAGCAGACAAGCTCATTCGTTTACTATATCATTAAACGACGTGTTTTTTTTTTTTCGCTTTGTAATAATGACTACAACTATTTTTTTTTTTTTATTTAAACTAGGTTATCAATAGGGATTAATTTAAGAGAAAAAGGTTAAACCCGGAAAAGATACGTAATGAAATTTGCACGTCTAGTTAATATTTAGAAAATGGGACGAATGAGCTCCAATGATATGTCGGGAACTACGGGAAACTGGTGAGGTGGGCCACTGACACAGGATGATGGAACGATAGGAGATTTGACATAACCTTTTGGCAGTTGTTTGTATCAATTTTATCAATTTTGCATAATAACAATAACAATATTAGCGACATGCTCTCCGAGAACTCTTGCCGAACTTTAATATCCATATTAACGCGTGTTTGAACTTTATGATTAGGGCGCAATAGAGGCTGAAAAAAGTCATGTTACCGTGATATGCGCTCTTGTGTAACGGGCAGGGACACATTTTAAAGAATAGATTTGGGCTTACGACATGCATGTGAAAAGCAATAATTATGTACATCAGCCTTACGGCTTGATACTTTCTCAACCGCTTACAACTTCTAGTCCAGAGCATTTGTAAAACATATTAATGGGCAGCAATGTACCCAGACTGCTGGGATGCGTACCGGGTGTTAAATAATCAATTTCCATGCTAAAAACAGGCTTATAATTCTCACTGGGAAGCCAAATTTGAAAAGATGAGATTTGAAGAGCTTTTGGTCTTTTGTTCGCTCCCAACGTGCTGAACCAGATTCTCGTTCTTTTGTTAATTGAGGCACCCACCATCTACTCCTTCCGTTATAGCTAAGGCTTCAACCAGCTAGTTGCCAGTTATTTTACAAATTCTGATATCAGGGAGATCACATCACCTGAACTTGATGTTCCTACCATCAGTCCTATCTATGAACTGGTGTTACAAAATCACGTCTTTGTCTCCTGATAAGCATTGGGTCCTGATGATATATCATGCCGTATGCTTAAACTGTGTGCTAATTCCTCAGCCCCTGTGCTACTCGTAGTTTCAACTTATCTCTTTCTAGTGGTCTCTTCCGATCTTGTTGGAATACCGCAATGTTTGTGCCTGTTTATAAAAAAGGTAATCGTGCGAACTAAAAAACTATCGCCCGATCGGCAACTCACGTCTATGTTGTCAAAATATTGGAGATCATTGTTTCTGACCATTTCGATGTACCTTTTGGATAATGGTCTTTTGTATTCGAACCAGCATGGTTTTTCCCCACCAGGTAATCTTGTTCCACGGCGCATGTGAAGCTATCTGGGAGTGGAATAGATTCTTTATCGTCGCACTCTCCACCCCACGTGTTGAATTGAAATTATTTCTGTTGATTATAGTCCGGCGCTTTTGATTCTATATCTCATGCAGTTCTTTTGAAAAGCTCCACCGCCTTCTTGTTTCAGAGGTCCCCTGTTGAACTGGACCTCTTCTTTTATTTCCAACCGTAGCAAAGAGTGGTTTTTCTCGGCCAAATGTCTGATTTGTTCTGGTGTTATCTGGGGTTCGCCCAGGGCTCCTCTGTCTGGGGCCACTGCTTTTTAACATTTACACAAACGATCTTCACCTCCATTAATTTCAGGTTAACCAGTAGTGATGAATAGTTATTTCGCGCACAATTAACAATCACTCTGATGAAGTAATTCTCCAAAATGATTTGAATACACTCGTTTGGTGGTCAAGAACATGCTCTTCAGTTTAAATCGCACAGAAATGTCAAGTTAATTTCTATATGTCGTCGCAAATCCAAACCAATACCCATTTATTTTGTTTGAAATACACAGCTGTCAGAAGCATCCAGCCTACGTCTCCTCGGCGTTCCGGATGGATCAGAGGCTTAGGATCTAACCTGGAACGAAAAGTGTATCCAATATAAACACAAAAAAATGCAACAAACTAACGTGCGTTTCTTAGCATGTTGTTGGTGCAAACAAACCCCAAAATCCTGCGAACTTGTATCGTTCACTTGTTACCCATCATGAGTTTGTTCCCCAGTTTGGTTTGTGTACGCAAAAAATCACATTAATAATTGGATCTATTCAGAGGCGTGCCACAAGATTTATTCTGGGTCAAAGTGGGGACAATCTTACGGATCGGTTAATTCAGCTCAAACTCGTGGATTTTGATCTAGCAGAGAAAAATATTTGTCAATTTGTTTTGCTTGCAATTGATTTGAAATTCCGCTGTTTTTTGTGTTGGCAACTGGACTGTCAGTGTCCGTCACTCCAACAATCCTTCTTTTAATGACCGAGTTATACCAAAAACTGGACAGCTATAACTACACCATCAGTGCAAATTCTCGCCTTGGGCTGAGCTTCAAATTTCTGCCAGGGATCAATTTCTTTTAACCAACATGAATTCTTTAAAGTCAACCTTAAAAATCATTGTACAAATGTGCATTGAAGAGCTAGAGATGGATTTTAAATTTTATGGTAATTGTATTTATCGTATGAAACTCTATGATACTTGGCAATTAATATGTTTAAGTTTTCTGTCTCAGTGGGTTGGAGGGGGGTCACACCCTTTTGGGATGATAGTGAGTCGTTGCCTTTCCTTATCTTCCTGGTAAGCCCACTGGTCACAGCTCAAGTTTATCTTGTTTTCACTCTTATTTATTTTGCATACTATGTATTTTGCTGTATGTAAGCCAGATATGTAAATACAATAAATAAATAAATAAAAAAACAACAAACAGAGCGCGCTTTGATAATAGTATTGTATATCAGGAACATCTAAAATCGAAGTCATGATGCTCAAATTCAGTAATCTATGCATATATGGCCCATTTCACAATATCTGTACCAAAGAAATGTTAACCATGTTAAAGGCATATTTCATATTTTACCATATTTATTCTTTAGGACAAGGTAATCACAATCTATTAAAAGCAGTTTAAATTTAAAGTATACAATATAAAAAAAAACATTTGAAACCCTTTACGTTGGGTAATTATACATTTCCAGTGCAACATAAAATTTTCACAGGAACTCTTGATCAATCCATATATTTTTTTTAAAAATCCCTGTCGTTTGAATTTTATTTTGAATAATGTAATTCGACGATTATCATAATTATGAATGCATTGGGAACGGTGTTACAAATCCAAGAGTTGTGTTGCGATAGTGCGAGTGTCTTATACATTATAATGCATAGATGCCATATAATATGAAGTATGCCCATATCTTATAATTCGGGTGTAAATGTTGAGAGTCAGTGGTTATAATAGTCCTGATAGTTCACTTGGGTCACATGACGAGTTAATTAAGTCCAGCTCTTGTTCATGTAATGTGGGTTAACCCAATTGGTTGGTTTCGACTATGATCATGTTTAAAGGTGCATTTCGTGATCCCCACGCCTCATGTTTATCTTAGGAAAGCTTATTTCCAAAATTTCAGTGATCTGACGCTGCGTTTTGATGCTACGTGCAAAAATGTTTGCATCACGCTGCCACATAGACCACGTGTTGTATTGTATTTATGGGACCAGAAAATACAAATTACGCATTCTTCAAGAGTAGCTCGATTTGACGGTAAGATTTTGGCATACATACATACTTGACCAAAAACGGTTCAGATGATATTAAAAATCTCAACTTTTTCGGTAAGTCGGGGAGGGGCGAGGCTGTGTGGATCACGAAATATCACTTTAAAACAAAAGAATAAATTAAAAAATACAAAATTAACAAACAAAAAAGAAGACAATTACGAAGATTAACAGATTACCCGAAGACAAAAAAAGTCATTTAGGGGGGTTCACTTAGCATGCTTAGGGATTTTTGTGACACACAGAACATGATTTATAAATGTGTAAACTGATATGCATTGAGCAGTATAATCTTAATGTGCATTGATTCCGTCGATTAAATTAGATGTGCTTTGAGTATAGAAAACAAGGGATATCCTTATATTACCCAGTGAATGAGTCAAAAAGAAAAAAAATACAGGCGAGTGTACGATAAAAACGCAGGATAGAGACAAAAATTGTACAAATATAGACTACCCGGTTCATCCACGATATGTAACTCCATTTTCAAAGTATACTTTCGCTATGCTCCTTTATCTCATTTCGATACTTCTGTCCAGAGATAGAGTAGAGAAGTGGTAAGGGAAAAACAAGGTTATATAGGGTAGTTTGGTTGTGTATTCCCGTAGGATTTCATGCTAAAATTGATGTGGTTGCTGTTTGGGTTTCAATAAGACTTAAACTGTCAGAAATGAGGCTGCAAATGTCGGACTTATGTTTCACCCTTCTTCAAGGGGAAAAATTTAAAATCGAGTCAAATAATATTGTGTTTTCAATGTATACTAACGCGTTCATCTCCTCCTAAGGGGTACAAAAATTTTATGTGCCGAGGTTCCAACCTTTAGTTAAAGCAGTAGAGCCCCGTAATGTCAAGGGTCAACCCTGGTGGGAAATGATCCGTGTGTTGAAAGTGGTTTATTGTCAAATGATTCCCTTGTCATACGGCAAAAGGAGATGCATTTTAATGATTTTTGATATCACCATTGCCACATGGACCATGGTAGCACCTGCGAATTTTGATAGTTAATTAAGCCAACCAATTGTCACACACTGTAAAATAATACATTTTTGGATCCTGTGAGACATACAAACAACTTATCACAGTCAGTTGATCAAATCTGAGCATGGGTTAAATTTAACCCAGATGACCTTGAACCATTATGGGGTATAGCGCTTAAAGTAAAGGTCGGAACACCTCGGCCAAATATATTACTTTTCTAATCCGTATAAGAAGACAAAACACGTCAATGTAGATTAAACACCAATTGACTCGATTTTAAAATTTTCCCTGTAGTAACATTTTCCCCCTTGAGGAAGAGGGGCAGCAGTCCGAAATTTGCACCTATAATTTTCGGGACTGTTCGGGTCCCTATTGAATGAAAAAACAGAAAGAAATCAACTTTAGCACCAAAAATCCTACGGAACTGTTTCATTGACATACCAAACCCCCACCCTTAAAGCATTTCAAAAGCGGCGTAGGGTAGTAGGCCAACACGTGGAATTGTATTTTTGTGAAACATTCATATACATCTTGAACCAGGATTTTTCTAAATCAAAACTTTTTCTGAGGATTCCGGCACAAAAACATTGGCGTCATTTTTAAAATGTGTTATGGATTGTATTCTAGGGGGGCAAGGGTTTATACAAAGGTCAAAGTATAAAAAGGGGCAAAATGTAATTTTAAAGTATAATTCATTTCAGCACCTTCAAGGATTACAGAAAGGTTAGTTTGAGACCTACCTGAGGGTATGTACAAGAGGTACAAGGCCAAAACAGGTTCAGAGTCGCACTGGGGGTAAAATTCAGATTCATCAGTTTTGTTTTAAGAAATGGTGCAAATTGTTCGTCTTACTGTACAGAACCAAAAATATGCAGTTCGCGATTGCAATGCACGTTTTGTGATGATATTAAGAGGGCAAATAGGCCGTGGGGGGGGGTCCATAGGTCATGTGAGATCATTAGTCCATATTGTAAAAGTCCTACGTTGGAAGGTCCAAACAACAGAATCTATTTACTTTTCTTATTCAGTACGACCCGGTGAACGTTTAAAAACTATTCCAAACCAAATCGTCCATTCTATAACAATGGACCTTGAACTGTCGTGAGCCTATTGTCTAAAGCAATTAGGTCGTAAATATGGCAAACTATTCTTTGTGAAACCTTATGAGGGCAATAACCGAAAACATTAGTATATATTTTTCATTTCAATATATTTTTAACAATTTAAACACTTTTCTTGTTTTTTATTTATTATTTTTTTCGCCCTTATAAACACCCATGAACCCTTTTTAAACGATTTTCAGATTCCCATGAAATTCTGATTGGAACCACATGGTTGTCAACATTGTATAGGAAAGAAAACTAACAACACGTTAATTCATTTTCCCATGTCCCTAAGATCCAATTTTTTTGATCACAGATACCTAATGGAAAGTTTGAATTCAGTACAGGTGAAGAGTCTTTGTGGATTACTGTGGGACAGGTTTGGGCTTGCAGCAAAAGAAGCATTGTTTACATGTTAGATTTACTATTGAGTATATTAACAATAATAACAAAATTTTAAACAATAGAAATAAATCCTTGTGATAACAAATTTTCCAGATCCGTGGTTTGAACTGATCATCCCATCATTTAATGTCTTTTAAATTAATGTACCTATCTCTACAAAACGTGAGTTGAAATCCACGCAGTCTTGTTTATTTGATACGAGCTCAGAAACGACCTCCAGATGTGGAAAGGACAAAGGGTACTATCTGAATGTGGACGAGTGAAAGTCACTCTCAAAGTGCTGTCTAAGTAACCGTCCTCATTTAGAGCGAAGAATTCAGTCAGAGTGGGCTTTTGAAGTTAATTTCATTCTTATTAAGACTAGTAGACCAGCGGGCAAGATCTCGTATAACGAAAATGATCATATTAGGTGCACCTTTATCAGGGACAAATACTTTTGGGATACTGGAGCTATGGAGCACATTCTGCCAAAAGGTAGCCCTCGTAGTGCATTTTTCCATAGGCCAAAATTTCACACGGGGCCTCTTTTGTGAAAATTGAGGCTAATCGCCCTTAAGGCCTCGTTATTTTTGTGCCCTGTCTTTTATTAATATCTAAATGTCAAGAGTGAACTCCCCCCAAGACCTTGTTTTAGTAACCCTAGGTCAGGAAAAAGATGCTCGGATCAAGACAAGGTGTCGCAATCCAGGAAATCATGCATATATTTCCGAAATAAATGTCTAACTGATAAAATCACGTCTTCCGTGTGTTTCTCACGTCTAGTAATGTGAAAAATTTTCTTGAATATTTTTAAATTTCCTTTTTTTCTCATTTTTTAGTGGAGGGGCCTTTACAATTCGGTGAGTTTCATGTAAATTGTTGCAACCACTATAAACGTATACTACTGGGTCGACTATCGACAAACGATGTTTGCCATTTTTCCGTTGACCTTTAGTCAAAGGTCACTGGTCATACATCGTCCAAAGTATATCGACCTTGGTACCAAAATGTGCCAAATTTTCACAATGAACACTGCCTATGTATTTATTTTGTTATTGATTGAACCTTTCGTTTTCTTGTTATTTACAAAAAACCTAATTAGAGACAATAATATGCATAAATTGCTTTCTGTAGACCTCCAGTCCTGTCCAGATCAAATGCAACACTAAGCTTTTGAGTTTATTCAGAATGTGGGCACTGGCTATTATCTTGAGATCAGCACCGTTCGCCGTCACACCCCCACACACACACACACAGACAAATTCCAGATAAGGTGCAAAGGGTCGACGTTTTGTTGATTTTGTTCCATTAAAAATGTTTTTTAAAATTATTGGACTTTGAAAAACACGAAAGGTCCACATTTTATGATTAGATGCTCAAAAGGACCATTTTTAGGGGTTTAGTCCAGTGCTTTTAACGAAACCAAAAAGTCCTACATTTTCACAGTTTCAAAGTACCGCACCCCCTTAACAAGGAGTTTCAAAAAGGTAACCCGCCCGCGTAACACAAGTTAACAAGTTGAATTTGTAGGTCTAAAAGCACCCCTAAACAAGTATGGTAAGTGTAAACCCTAACCCTGAATAGTTATTGGCAATATTGACCCCTAAGCAAGTTAAGAAATTTTATTCTTTTTGTCTAACTGAAAGCTCATTTCACTACACAGAATGAGCCGAATCGATACAACAAACTCAAACTCGAAATTTCCAAAGGGCGACCCATGTAAGTTCAAGTGTGAAAAGTACAACAAAGTACACCTTTTTTTCCAGATTTCAGTGCTTGTGCTACCCCTTTTCACGTTACTTATGTATCGTGCACAATCTTGAAAAAATATCCCTTTTACAATTTTCTTTGGTCGTGCATTATATCCCTTATCAAAGACCAATGCCCCCGCTTCTGGATGGAAGGAATAATTAAAACATCACACTTGACTGCATACTGAAAAGATAACTATATAGTAAACTAACTTTTGTCTCTGTAGGGCGGTTGTTCCACGGTTATAACAACAATGCCATCGATGGATTTGGTATTATAGACTACATCAAAACCATTTTCTTTTGGCAACATTTTCATAAAAAAATTAGTTTACTGTTAGCCTGGGATCTAAAATCCAGGTATAATGGGGTTATGTAGGGTTCACTATACATTGTGCAAAAACATGAGGCCTAATTCGTTCGTCTGGACAGGACTGGAATCTGAAATAACGGCAAATTTATGTATGTCCATAATTAGTTTATTTACATATAACATTGAAAAAAAGCTCAGGTACAAATAAATACAATATTCAACATTCCGTATGAATTTTGGCCACATTTTGGTACAAAGGGCGAATAACTTTGGACTATGTATGAACCGATTGACTTTGACCTCGTGTCAAGGTCCCTAAATTCAAACGAAAAATGGCAACATCGTTTTTCTGAATAGTCGGACCCAGTAGAATCCCTTTATAGTGGTTTGCCAAACAATTACATGAACTTCATAAAATCCCTCTCTGGAGAACATAGGCCCCTTCCCCTTTTATTAACTATTTCCCCCTGAAATATTAAGTGCCCAAACACGAAAGTTACACTACACTATGATTCATCGACTCCAGGAATGATGGTTCTTTGAAATCCGCCCGTAGCATACAAAGGACGGTTATTCAAGTGACAATTCCTCTTTTGACATTTACAAGAGTCTTAAAGGTCAAATTTAATAGGACCCTTTTCATTGTAATCCACGTCTATGATAACTTTAAAAAAATACTGGATTAGGCTTATAAAATGATATGTTTTTTTTTGTCAAATTTTACTGACTCAAAGTCAATTTTTTTGGACACTGCTTCCCAGCACTTTGGGTAATTACAGGTTGTAAATCAGATGTATTTTATATCTATTTACATTACAAATACGCTATTTATCACAAACATTAGGGTTTCCACCAATATTGTTTTTGGTTTTCTCAATAGGGCTGTACTACTCAGCCGGGTCAATTACCGGTCCTTAGCCAATAACGCCGAATCTTAGTTCATCGCACCCCTGGTTCTCGTAGGTGACAACAAGCGTGTCACTTCCATATGCGAGGCCGTTTAGCACCCTTTATGACAATTTCTTTTGGATGTTCCTAGGATACATTTTGGAAAACGGTTAGGCATCTAAATGTGCATGTTCTTTGCTAACTAATGGCTAACATTCCATTCTTCCCTGCTTACATCAGGTAAAAAATCAGCGCATTTTATGCCATTGTTACACGGCGGGCCTATGGGAATCGTCACCACAAAATGGTCGCCCTATAACTTCCCCGTACCGCAAAATGACCGACTTGTGACGTCAGCGTAGACATCCCATGAATGCTCTTTTTTGATACTTTTTTTCAGCATTATTAGTGAAGATAGTAGCATGGTGCAATGCAGACCCAATTTGTGGTTTGTGGTTTTCCCACTAGTAACTCTAAACAATAACCACAGAGAAAAAAACACACATTAGGTTCAGACGTTCAATAATGACCCAACTTAAGTCTTATGGGCAGATTTTCTTGCTACGGACTAGGGGTTCTTACTAATGATAATCTTTAATAAATTTATCATGAAATGGTTTAATAACTAGTAGATCGAATATGCACATGAGAATAAGAGCATAGGAGTTTAGAACATTCTACAATGGTTCAATTTCATGAAGGTACCTTTTATTACATTTGAGATACAGTACAAAATTGTTCTTTAATGGAATGTTTTGCACTCATCATGTAGTGCTCGTTTTGACGTTTGTCTTTCTAACTTGTTGAAACTATTGGGGACATTAAAAAAGGCAAATACTTTGCTAATCAATCAATAAAGGGACTCAACAAATGGCCCAAATTCATAAAACCTTACTAACCCTAGTTGGCAACTACAATGGACTTAGTTGCCAACTATGCTAGTTGAAATCTCGTTGAAATTCATAAAACCTTACTATGTTCATTTTTACGATAATTTTGCTAAATTTAGAGTTTGATCCAGAGCAACTCTAACTCACTAGTTGGCACCTAAAAAATCAGTTTTTCTTCGTCTCACTCGGCCACCGCCTGACAACATGGCTAAGGGGAATCATGGAATTGTCACAATATACTGATTTAACACTAAAATGAAAGATATGTAAATAACCTCCTAAAGACGTAACCTCGTATGAAAGAAAGAAACATTAAAGATTTCTTTAATTCGCTGTTTCATATTAAAAATTGTTCTTTGTTCTTTTGTTTACTAAGGTTTATATAATATTTGCTTACAGTTAGAAGAGCTTTATAGAGGTGTTTCATTTGAGTAGACTAAGATTTTGCTTAGTAGAAAATATTAAACATCACATTTCTCAAGCAGTATACAGCAGAATTAAAGAAAATCTTTAAATTTCTTTCTTTCAGTGTGAGGTTAACGTCCCTGTTGGTCAACTCTCGATATAATAGTATAGGTTTGCTCATATGTACAGCCTCTATATACGAAAGCTACTACAATTATATTGGCCTCCATTTTGGATCATGGTTCATATTTGATCAAATCGGTTATGCCTCTGAGATGACAGATTCAAACACAGAATGGTAGTCATTTCATGTATTGAATTTTACATTCCCCACCTGCAACAAGGCCATTCCGCCCGAAAGCAGCCAATGCTGTAGATAAAATATTTGACGAGTTGGAAACAGATTTTCCTAGTATGTAACTAGTAGGCAAGGTTATTAGAAGGCTTATGTGATTTCATTAGTTGATATATGGGATTTTATAATGTTTACCAGGCCTTAGTTGCCAGCTAAAATAGCAATGGTTTTATGAATTTGGGCCAAGGGACACTTACCATCTTTAAACGAAAGATTTGCACTCCAATAAGTGTGTATTACACATTTTAAATTATTTCCCTAGACTATGTCAGATACAATAGACAAAATGTGCTTGATCATCAAATACAAGGACCTACGAAAAGTCTAGTTGAGGTGGTGTGGGGGAGAGTTGGTGGAGCCTCACTATGCTGAAAAAAGGGAGTATACCACAAAATTGCTTTATCAGTGAAAGGTTTCAAGTTATTGAGCTTAAAGCGTTTTTTTTTTCATTCACGTGGTGACTGGGGCGCGGAACCAATCTCATGCCACCCTACCGCCTTGAGGGGTTATAAGACAAGGCCAAATGTGTAGGTATAAATGAGTTCGGTTTATTGTCTGGAAATTAGGGGCAAATCATTGTTTCAAATGCGTCAAATCGCTCTAAATGTAGCATGTTTCAACGACCTGCTTTCACAGCATACACTTTGTAAATCATGTGGAGTATTAGCTCGGGAAGGGACCCCCCAGTAAATATATTTAGCACAAACATTACCATTTTTGTACATTCCTGTATTTTAGTGGGGGAAGTAACTACTAGCCGGGCCCCCCCCTGGGGCGTAGTGTAAGGTGTGCGCTTCGATAAAATTGTGAATTTTGCACACAGTACTTTAGGCATTTGATAATCCATAAAATGATGGAACACTTGCCAACCCCCTTAATGGCCCCCAGCTGGGGTTCAAGGTTATACAGGAGGTAAAAAATTTAAAATGTTCTGAATGTGTGTTAAAAAACACACCATGATGTTTGTTGGTCACAGGATTCCAAAAAGATAGTTTACAGTAATCTATGGCTTATATTTCCGGAGTTATGGGGTAAAAACTGTAAAATGGCAAAAAAGTCAATTTTGGTGTGTACAGGGTCAAAAGTTAAAAGTTGGCTTGAGCAGTTATATGGGCTGCAAATTGTTTTTCTAGCTTAACAATGAAATAAAGGAATAGATTTGCATTATCTGTATGCTTAGTTTCATTTATCCAAACAAAATAGGTCACAGGTCCACAATAGAATCCAATAGATGCCAATAGCTGTTGACTTTATTAGCCTTTTGTTTTGTTAATAAACAAGAACGTAAGATAGTCAAAACTCTCTATTATTTCATGCTATTAGCAAACCAACACTTGACCCCACCTTTACAACAATTGGAGGCAACTTAATTGGACCCTGTACAAACAAAATTGCCTTGTTTTACCATTTTTACACATAATTCCTAAACTAATAGTCACAGGTAGTATAAACTATACCTTTTTGGAATTTCCTTTTAACCAGACAGACATCATGGTGTGCTTTTCAACACCAATCGGAAACATTTTTAACAATTTTACCCCTGTGTTGACCTGAACAAGTGAGGGCCATGAAAGGGGCGAGGCAAGTTGCTTCATCAATTTTTTGATTATCAATGTATAAAGTACTTGTGTACAAAATCACAATTTTATCCGGATTTGCACACTTATATGAGGTCTGTGCAATACAGTCCCCACTATACGACATATTAGCTTGTTTCGGCACTGGAGCGCATTCGCTCGACGATTGGAATTGCTTCTCTCTACCAAACTCAAGGCTTAAGATTTTTTTTTCTGAGTTATATATGAAATTTTATTTCATTGGCATATGAACATACATAAAAAACTTTTTCTGGCAACAGGGTTTGCTAATTTATATTTTTTTTAAAATCAAAAACTCCCGTAGGTGCCTAAGGGGGTTCTAGGAAACCCAAGCTAATTCTCTCTTAGGGCAAGAAAGCTTAGTACTTTTGGGTTTTTTTATGGAGAGGAAGCGCATCGATAGTACAAAATGACAAAAAAAAAGAGATAGCGTACCGTGGACCCCCATACTGCACACCCCAAAACTTCATCAGAAAACATGGTACTGGGAGGGGTAGTGCTTATTTTGGTATGGGAAATCTATGGGGCTGCAAAGCCCCGTCCCCTTTAGACAGGCCCGTGCAGGACTTCATCAATGGGGGGGGGGTGCGGATTTGCAGAATGGACCTTTTTTGACATAATAATTTCTTTCCGGCTACTGCGTCCATGTTGCCCCAAAAAATTTTGCACCGACGTAGCCAAAAATCTGACGAGGGGCGGGCAAGGGGGGGGGGTGGAGGTTGGCGAGGAATGAAACATCATCGGAGGTAACAAAAAAGATGGTAGTAGTATTAATGCGTAATGCAGTTACTATTGACCAGTGAATTGACAAAAATAGTTATTTCGATAACCGCAAACCTTACAAATAACGATTTTAGTCAGGCGCCAAACTTCAACATGACAAAGGCGACCGTCAATATGATAAAGCGGACCTTCAATATGATAAACGGACCTTTGACATTTGGGGGGGGGGCGTCGACCCTGCTGGTTCGGCCCTGCCTTTACACGTGTTACAAAAAAACTGAGCGACATCATTCATTTTATAATATAAAAAAACGTTAGTTACACCAAATTTGCTAACGAATTCAATCATTCCACTCATATAGTTTAATAATGACAAACGTTCTCAACAAAAACAAAATAGAGACAGTACCGTCAGATTTATCACCTAAATTTAAATTCTACACCAACTTAGTATTATATTTATACATTTTTTCCCTTGGGTCATGAATTCATTTTCACTTGCATTCCTTGATGTATCTTTTGCTATCCGCTATTACGCTTTTCATCTAGTTGGCCTTTGAGCTCTTATGCATCTGAATTTTGTTGTTGCCGATATACAACTCGGTTTCTGCAAGTAAAACGACATTAACACTGATTAGTGAATGAATTCGATACTGTTCTATAAATTTGTCGTTATAGTAATAGATAGTAGGTCTTTTTGATATAAGCGCAACACCTAAAGCAAAACCACTAGTAAGTAATTATTTTGGATTCAAGCTTTTTAAGCACTTGTCCCTTACATGCTCTTTCATTTACAAGATTATTATGATTGGGCCATAACTAAAGAGGGGAACTCTGTCAGATCCAATGTCAAATTCCAACCGTGGTATGTGGGTATGCTGACAGTATGCAGTCTACTACTCATTGCTAAATGTTGGCTATTAATTAGTACACACACGTACATATTTGTTCTGATTGGGTAATAACTACTAGCGCCTCAACTTCTGCCAGACCCCTATTTCGCGAATAATTTTGATGAACTGTGGTAAAGAATGTGGACCTCCAAGTATTACTCCCTGGGGCACTCCCTTATTGATATTGACTTGGTGTAAGTCAAATGCCCCCCCCCCCCTTTGACTGTATCAATACCAAAGGACTCCCCTTTTTTCATGTTATACTAATAACACTTTTTGCAAATGCAACATTCTTCATAATCCAGTACCACCCAGGACCACAATTTTTTTGTTGTCACCTTTCGCTTTTCCAACTTAATTTTGCTTTAATCTTTGTTTTTATATGACGAACCATGCTATGGTCCACATATTTCACGCTACTTGGCTTCCCCATACCCATTGCATTCCACTTTTACTCAAATTTTTGGTACTAAGTACTGGCACATGAACCCCCCCTTTATCAACAAAAGAGATCCATCCAATAGCCCCGGTTTACACATCCACGTCACTTTTCAAGTGAGTGCCTTCCCCCTGGATATTACCCCTCAAGTTGCTTACTAAATGTGCATCATTATGAGCCCCTTTGCATATCTGTACTGATTGGCTAATTTCTACGAAAACACCATAGTTGACTTTGGAACTTCGTAGCTGGCATGGAATGAATTGAAAGGAGTACGTGTACGCTCACGTACTATGCCAGTCATTCTGAAATAAGCAGGGTGCCTGACCATAACCGACCAGTCAATGGGTTTATGAGACGAAATTTTATACCACTAAAAAAATCCCAATTCCATCATTTCAACTTCTCTCTCTCTCTAAAAAAAAAAGAATAAAGAAAAAAGAAAACAAAAACTACAGTGGTATAGGACAGAATAATGACATTTATTTACTCCGTCCGTATTTAAAAACTATACCCTCGACACCCCATAAACTATTCTTTTTGGGAGCTTATGGTTCAAGAAATCCATCATACTCGTTTCCATGATTTGTATACAAATACAGGGTGGTCATTAAAATATATAGGTGATATTATGAAAAACAATCACATGTTGTTTTCATCACATTATACTTTATTGGTATTTTATCTCCTATGGGGAAGAAATCTTAAGACCAGTAAAATGTATACAGGGTCACCTAAGCTTCGATAAGCATATATAATTATTACTGTTGATGACTCCGATGGTAATCCGGGGTCACAAATCAGTAACCAAAACTTATAAACTTACAATAAATTTACGGCTATTGTAATCAATATTGACATCTTTATGAAATGTGAAACGTAGCCTACTCTTCGTTGTCTCTTGGGACAACTCAGTTTAAGTCAGGCGACTGCCATATAAATGTTAACCAGAGTCGTTTAAAAGGTAGAGGGTGCATGTGGTAAAATACTACTCAAAGGTGCTATGCAATGCAGACACTTTTAATTTCACATGTTGTAGTTGGACTTCTTGAATCAGCACAAATCAATTATAATGTCAACTTCAACTGTTACACGCTTGTTTACATTGTACAATAACAGTTTTGAATACATATACAAGGTGTCCTAAATTGAGTTGAATACAATATTCTGTAGCATGAGTGTCACCATGTGATCGTATACATTAACAATCACAGGATAGTGGATGATACTCTTTGCATAAATACTTCATGTGTACCTATAAGGGGTATTTACCGACATTGTTCAGCTCTGTGACCTGCCCTCATTCGATACTACATTCAAATCTCACTAATCACAGACCATAAACTGGGGCAATGTACCATGGTAGATCAAAGTTTTGGAGCACTGATATCCACCCAATAGTGGTCTTAAGGTTTATGATTTTGAAGTATCCATTAACCTCAATTTATCTAATTACCATTTTGCTTAGACCTTTGTAATATTACATGGGCTATCTTGAAGTTGCATTTGTCAGTTTGTTTTACAATTTATTGACACCTAATAGCCTTCTGATTTTGGTATTTTCGTTAATCCTGAACATGAGTGGTCATGACCTTTATCAGCTCTAATTTTCATTATGGTTTAATTGCAACGCAAATTACATTAAATTTTTAATATTGCTTCAGAAATTACCATAGCAGGCACCAGGAGGAGGCTATTATTAATGTTAAAAACACATTCCTGTATTAAATTAACACACATTACATATGCATGCAGAACAATAAATTCCTATTACCCATTGAGGTTTGTACATAATACTCCATGCAACCGCACTCCTCACCAACCACCACTCCACCAGATTTACCTTTGTGAACTTTGTAATTTTTTGCTGAGTTAGGGCTCCCAGCTTTGAAATGGGCCCTACTTAAAACAATTTTGCACATTCAATGCGCTCTGCAGCCTTTTGAACATAGAAGACTGATAAATGTAACGCCACACTATGGGTGTCCCACAGTGAACACATGACCCAATTTCAAATCATGGTCCCCCCCCCCCCGACAAGGTAAATTTTTTTTACCTGCAATGGTAACATTTGATTGCAAACAAAAATGTCACACCCACATTTAACTTTCTCCCTGAAATGACTTATTTATTTAATCGTCAGGCCCGCTCACATACTGTCGTATGTCACATTTTTGAGTTTTTGCGAAATTCCGCCTCCTTACTTAGTTCACACCGAGGTGTCTGGCCATCCATAAGTTGTCAAATTGTGATAAAGATGCCTCACTTAATTAGATTTTATAATACAATTTTTGTCTTTTTCCTTCAAAATCAATCATACCGTATTTCCCATACCTGTCTGTATTTTTAATCCCCCATTCATTTACACGTGTTTGATCGCGTCGTTTTCTGGCCGATGCCAGAATAAACGAATTTCACATAACAGACCATTTTGACGTATTTTCCTCGTAATTTCGTAAACTAAGCTTTTACACATAGTGATCTATTTACTTACATTGAAAAACAACGTGTATCTGCTCTAAGTTTCAATATACATATTTGTGATTTCACATAAGGCTTATAACTTTGTAGCCTAATTAATATAAATAATTGCAGTAGTCGTTTGATTAGGATTCGAATTGGAACTTAAATGTTTTCTTCAAAACATTATAGTGTAGATGTTTCTTTTAAATCTTCGTTCTATGCTACGTATAACAAGAATGTCGCGAGTATATTTTGATCGTGCATTTTTCTCGGATCCATGTTTTGTTAAACGACAGTATTGTGAATTGTTGGACGACGTATGTATGACGAATGAAGATGATACTTTCATAATTTGATTTACACTAAGAAATCCCGGAGAGAAGTACAACTGTCTAGTACAACACAGGAATACCACACTCACTATTTGATTTTGGTACAACGGATCGCTATGTTCATCGTCTTTTCCATTACTACCAAAATGGACCACATTTTAGATTTACGTCAGAAGGACGTTATAAAAGTTCACATTTCATCAAAACTGTTATTTCCTCGTACACCCAAAGTTTTGGGGGGGGGGGGGGGGGCGTGGAAAATTTTTTTTTGAAAAAAATAAAAATGTTGGTACTTCTCTCAGGGATTTTCTCTATTGTAAATCATAATGCACGAAAAGTGTCATTTTTATAGCTCCACAAACGCATGTTGTCGTAATTAATTATGATGGATTCACGTCACTGGGTAGTGGGACTCATTACGTAATCAATCACCTACTTTAATATGATTACTGGGGATGCTTTCAAATAGAAATATATTTTACGATTTGGTCTGAAAACATATTCCAACTTTACGAGAAACCAGCCTATAAAGAAACAAACTGAGTGGTGTTCCGTTGAAGGAAATCATTTTTTATTGAATTATACCCTAATACAACGCATAGCTTCTCATTGCATCAAGTCGATTGTCGTACTGTTTAACGCCAAGACCGCCCGGGTTTTTATATATTTGTTAGTTAATGAGTTAGGAACAACACATAGTTTATGATGCGAGAGAGAGAGAGAAAGTAAAGAGAGGAAGAGAGAGATATTAATTACACCCCACAATACTGTGTTTTTAAGCTCCCCTAACATTCTAATACACCTTACCGACCATCGTACCTGTATTCCGTCATTGGATTCCCCTTAGAGTCCTGATCCTCTTCAGTCTTCAAGAAATTACTCTGTGTTCCTCGGTGTTTAATTCGTTTTTGCTTGGTTTCGTATGTGTCGTACCATGATCTCGCCGCGCGATCACCGCCCTTCAATACAAGAAAACCTTATGTAGATTTCAAAATAATGAGAAACCTCAATTAAAATTTTAAGTGTGCTGCTCCAGTCACCGTAAGGATGAATTATTTTTATTATGGTACCCTACAAATTGTCATAGTATGTACTTAGTAAATTCAATCTTATCGAAAATACTTTGTTCACAGTTAAGATAGCTTGGATGACAACAACACCCAGTGGATTTCATTAAAGGGTTTTATTTTTAAACATAACTACCGTTGACATTGCAAATATCAGTCTTTACACCTCATAGGAAGAAATAATGCTTGTCTTATATTGATGTATGTATAAGATAAAGCGCAAAGTGGATTGGACCGCTCCCGACAACCACCTGGAGCCTTCTTCTTCTTGCGACTGAGGCAGCAGCTAACATGTTTGTAAGACGGTGGGCCACCTGCGACTGGTGGTTGGGTTTTTGGGGGGTTTAGACATCTTGTACCACCCAGGACGAAAGTACGGGCACATCATTGAGAATGGGATCCGCAGTCTGTGAAGGTGGAGAGCCACATGGCCCAGGCTTGCGATGGCCGCATCCTCCCTCGGTGCATATTGCTGTTGAAGCGACCGACCCTGTGCGAATCCGGTTTTAAGGTGACCCAGTCCTTGCGTGGGAGATTTGCTGCCAGGGTAGTTTCTGTTCTTAGGTGTGATAGATAATTGGTCTGGTCTTGGAGTATCTTGCCAGACAGTATTCCATGTCTGTAAAGATGTTTGACTGGTGAACTGTATAGTTAGCTGGCGTGTCGCAGAAGGTCTTGTCGAGAGCGCAGTCTCTGTCTACCGATTGGTGTGATTCTTTCTCTGGTATTTAATGCAGCAGGTGCTTGTTTGCCAGGCGTGCCTTCTTCACTAGTTTGTAGCGTGTGGTGTTCTGTGTCCCAGGCTTGCATGTGCATGCCCTGCCTGAAAGCACTGGTAGGAATTCAGATTGAGTAGGACGGAGGCAGCCAGTGATGGGTCTCAAGGTCTCGTTTATGAGTACCATATCCAGCTTCTTTTGTGTGAGAGCTGTGCACCATGCACCATTCTTGGGCGCATAATTCACGCAGTGCTGTAGAACCAGAGCCACCGCCAGTGGGCGTAGGGGTCCGTTGGCTTGGCACCCCATAAGATCCAGCAAGTCGGGACAGGAGGTTTTCCTCGAAGATACCTTGTCGCATGCGTACTCGAGTGCTCTGCCGGTAATGTAAGCTGCCGGTCCCGCGCTTGACTCCCAGGTAGTTGGTGGGATTTGTATGTGCAGAGGCGCTGCCATTGGGTTTTGATTTGAAGCTGAGACGATGAGCCTCTTTAGGTGTTGAGGTGGAAGCAGTAGCGGTGGTCTTGGCTTCACTCAACTTCAGCAAGTCCTCACAGGTCCTCAGATATCTGCAAGTAGGCCCAATATCTGTAGTAAGTGTGATTTCTTCTCTTCTGTCCAGTTGCTGTCCGAGTGGAGAAGGACAAAATCGTCGGCGTAGCCATATTTGAATTTGTCTAGATGTTGTTTTGAGGTAAGTCGCTGATATACAGTTGAACAGCATAGGAGCCATACAGATCCCTTGTGGTTACTCCGTTCCCCGCCAGCCTAACGCAGGCGCACTACTCTGTCCATCACTAGTCCTTTGAAATAAGCTCACGGTTTGCAAGCATGGTACATTTAAATTGTACACGGTGACGATCCGGGAGTGTGTCCTGAGAAACTTGAGTGTCAGCCCTGGTGCCAACGGTTCCGTATGCTGCAGTAAGGTCCCCCCAAGATGAACGCCTGCCTTACGGCGCTTTCCTCCTCAATATCATTTGTGAGTTTTCACTCTGTGTGACCAAGTGCTACGACCACGGCGAAATCCTGTTTGTTCGTCGGGCAGATTGGGTTCGACGACGGGCTCCAGCCGAGCCCGGATCATCCTCTCAAGTGCGTTTGAGGAGACACACATTAAGATATTCGTCGTATTTCTTTAGGGTGTCGACTGCTTGTTTGGTTAAAGAGAGAGTGCGATGATAGTAGCTCTCCTCCAGATCTTGGTAAGGACTGGTTGGTAAGCTTACCATAGGCAACATGTGTAGAACCCTTGGAGCCAATCTAGACATCGTGGGCCCGCCGCACTCAAGGAACCTGTCCTGGTATGTTTATCAGGTCAGGGCCCTGGCCTTTCCGCTCTTTAGTTTGGCTGATAGCATAGGTAAGCTCATCTATTGAGAGGGGTGTTGAAAGTGACCCTTCCACACGCAGAGGCTGGACGAAGTTTGGTGATCTCTTTTTTGACAGAGCGAAGTTGTGAACTCCTGATCAATGTGCTTGAAACGACCGTATACGAAGGAGTGTTGCTCAGCGACTTGAGTTGGCAGTCACTTGACATTTCGATGGTTTTGAAATTCTTCCGGTGAGACGGTGTTATTAGTCTTCCAGGCCTTCCCGCTGGAGTGGGTGAAGTCGGTTCCTTGGACCGTCTCCTCCCCGCGCTCACGACGTTTCCTTCCAAGCATTGGTCAGATCTGAAGCCTTGAAGAAGCTTCTTCCCCGGGTTAGAATTCAGGAAATCATTGTAAAAGAGTGTCACATTCCTCAACCCAGGATGGGATATAACTGCTACTGGCAAGCCACGTGGGTGGTCTTCCTTGCTATTGTGATTAAGAGTTGGCACAGTTCTGTGTAAGAAAGTGTCCATGTTGAGGAGGTTGTGTCCGAGGTTTGTGCATTCTGATCCACCATGTTCTTGAAATGGTCCCAATCTGCCTTGCTGAAGTTCCACCTTTTCACTGACTTTGTTGGTATAGGCTTAACAAGGCTCTCCGGAGCGATCAGTGATGGTCTATTTTGAGACTTCGGAAATCGGTCGAGAACAGTACGGAATATGGTGTCCATGTTTGCATAAGCCAGGTCAGGGTTTGTAGACGTCATTCCACCTACCAGAGTTGAAAGTGTCCCTGGTTGCTGGGTCGTGTAAAGTTTGTACAACCGATTTTGAGGCCCAGTCCTCTAGAGTAGCTCCATCAGGGTTGGTTTTCTGTAAACCCCAGGTAATGCCTATGGCCTATTCCAGACGTCGCCAGCATAAGTCTTTTTGCTCATTAACAGAGCATTGTAGAACTGAATGCATCAGTTGTCCGTAACCGACAGTCTGTACACAACTTTTATACCATTGACACAATATGTTTTGTTGTAATGGCAACCAAAGGCCCTAGTATCCGCATGGTCCGTGTCACTACGGCATCAACTGCAGTGTCCGTGGACTGCAGTGTGTCCCCTACCACCCATCTGTCTATTGTATTCTCCATCGAGTGCTGTATGAATAATTTGTTTCATCACTGTACCCAAATGGCCCCGTCTACAATGTATTTCCGTATCATGTAGTGTATGGTTGAATCATAGGACACTCCGTTAATGGATGACACTCAGTTTTCTTCTTTACACACAACCGGGAATTGAACCAGTATCAATCTCACTTCGTGGGGAAATATGCGAGTCTCACGTAATTTGATACTTACTACATATAGATACTTATTATAGAGTTTAGAAACTGCACGTGTTTGACGCCCGGTTGAGTTACGGTCCTTTTTCAATATTCCCATAAGAAATCTCTGCCCGGTCAATAGCGGTGTGCCAATAATTATGGTGATGGTGGGTGATCGGTAATAACAGGGATGAAGAATTTAAATGCCCCAAGAGTGTCTAGATCCATCAAATTGATGGTCTGCGTATTGGTGTTTTACGGGTAAAATTTGTCACAGACAAATCAACTGATACTCGACACAGCTTTAATAAGTATACGGTACCGGTGTCATATACTACAAGTGTCGTGTGACGCGTATTGTCCTACCACCGCATCAGTCATTGTGTTTCGCATTGACTGCTGTAACGCGTGGAATTGTTTCATTCATTCAAACGCTGTACTCAAATGCTCCTCGTCTACAAGGTTCACGGTTAGTCCGTACCTGTTGCTACGGTTAAGCTAGGACACTCTTCTTATGCGGACACTCAGTTTCTTCAGTTTCTTTACACCGTACGTTTTGCGTTCACTAAACTTCAAAACCATAAAACTCTCCTCTTCCAAGTATAGAAATGGAGATTGCTGTACGATCTAACCCACGGATGCCTTTTCTTTATCTTAAAGCCAGAACTTAACTGAACTGGTTACGTATTTTAAAGGTCTCTTAATGAGTAAAATCTTTTTTCGAATTTTAAATCTGTTCAAATGTGAATAACTTATGTTAACAAATTTCTTTCACCTTTGATCAATCAACCAGATTTTGTGTTCCGCATAAACTGGGTTTATTATGTTTTTATATATAACCAACCATGACTTTTTCGAGGGTTGTTTACCTGTAGCTTTCTTGGTTGGGAGTTGCTGCTTTCCTCCTGACTGTGTCGCTATCTGAAATCGAAGCCTGGGAAAAATGATACAAATGTTTTCAATAAAACGATCGTCGGACGTAATTTGTTGCAATTTTGAAATTCCTCATAGAAAAATTAAGGTCTTATTAAGGCACCGTATAACGTGGTCAACATTCATAATTCTTTTACAAACGCTAAACGACCTTTGACCCTTACAGGTCAGCTATCTAATGTGACCCACTCATTGAGCATCATTCTGAGAAATGCTGATATTTATTAGACTTCCTTCTGTGAAAATGCCAGTGTAAACATCCAACATACATTTTGGCGTCAACTTCCTCGATAACACGGTGAAATTCGCTTTCAAGGCTCCGTAATCATAATCATACTAATAATAATAATATAATAATAATAATATAATACGTTCGGTATGCCCGTACGCGGGGAAAAGGTCCCGTTTTGCTTACTATCGTTGTTAAAATTATCATTTGCCAGACATCCACGTATTTGTGATGAATGTTTAGAAAGTCCACAAAAGGACCATTTTAGGGGGTTAGGCAAGGTCCACTTTTAACAAAGGTCCAATTTTTCGAAAAAAGGGTCCACTTGTTCGAGTCCCGCACTCGTACCCCACCAAATAAATCCTCGTACGGCCCTGCACTATTGGATAATAATAATAACATAATAATAACAATAACATCGTCTGCAGTTGTTTCTGCTGCGGCACTCCATTTCAAAACACCATTTTCCTGTTCAAGTGAAGACGGATTTCACTTGTTTGTTTTCGTTAAATCAGTTTTGGCAGTCAGCATGAGATTGACAGAAGGCACGATGTTAAACGGTGGTGGCAGGTGGCCTCTTCAGCCATACATTCCATCATCAGCCTCGTTCTTGCCACTTCTCCATTCCAATCTGTATTTTTCCTATTATATAGACCAGAAAATATGCAGCTCTCATATGACTTAGCAGCCTTATATGGTAGCCATTTTCCCATCCATTGTGATTTTTCTTATTACATGTTTCCTTCATAAGAAAAAATATGCTACAAATGGCTGGCACGTGTAAGCCAGATGTCCGCTAACTACGGAATTCAATGCCAATCCTATCGTACCGATTCGGGGGAGGGGGGGTGAGACCAGGGAAGGAGAAGTGCCGGTGTGGCCATTTCTGGAAACAAAAAGCAAGGTGTTCACACCCCTGACAGAATTTACAGTGGTATCTAGTCATGTTTTCGACACAATTCAAATCACACAGACCGGAATTCAGCAGGCATTGTAATTGTACTATATGCTTGTAGTAAGATCTTGTCTGGCACGTGAAAGATGGATTAGCCGGATAGCACATATACAATAGCAATGGTCTGTGGAGCTGATGACAGCATGGTTTTCAAGTTTGGGAATGCTGGCAGTAATGTCAGCATCCTTGTTCCAGAAATTTGGCCACAACTGCCACCTCCCCTGGAAGTCTTCCTGTTTTTACTGTTTTTTTTTCCAGAATGTAAACATCCAAATTGTTTTACAAACTCGTTTGAAGTGATTTCATAATGGTCCTTTTCATTATGGTAAAATGTTTTTTCTCATGCCATTATGTCCCTTTAAAAAGATCATACTCGTGAATCGCAATAAGTCAGAAGGGCTTTTTTTTTTTTTTTGCCCCTGTTTTTTTTTTCAAGCCGCCCTAGCCCAAGCATTCTAAGTAAAGGTATTTCCTCAGTTAATGTTCGCCACCATTGTGTATTGATTTAATGAAAGAACATTGGAAATCGCCTGAAATTGTGCATCGTCGAGAACCCAAAAACCCAAAATTGTATTAGTCTGTAACTAAGTTCAAACTTGTTTGTAAATTAATATTTCACCTTTGTGGTCCAATTGATTTCTGTAAACTCCGTGACAATTCGGTCCCCCTGGCGATTGACTACTGAATATAAAAGCGATTTCGTCCCTTTTATATTGGGTTTTCAAGATCTTGTCTTTCATATTCTCACGTGTTCAATTAAAGCTTATTAACCCTTACCCCTATGTGTTTCTAGCGGGAGTCAGTGAAGGAAAGGGAATAGGGGAAAGAGAAAGTCGGAACTCTGGTTGGGTCTCGAACATGGGCCCAGTTGGGCCACCCCATGGCCGGGAATATCACGCTAACGGAACTTGCGTGTCGCTGCGATTCGCGCCCACAATGTGTCTTCCTCCATTCGATGGAAAAAAAAAACCGTTCCCCAACCCCCCCCCCCCCCCCATTGCGCAACTGCGACTAGTGCATTTTTTCTCACTCCGTGCATTGGGTTTTTTGCTGTTGGTGGCGTTAGGGTTTGATGGAAATAAGTGTTTATTTCATGATTAATATCATCGCAGACTATAATAATTTGACTGCAAATTTTCTTCTCCATCCAAGGAAAGGGTGCGGGTGATGATGTAATATTTGAAGAAACAATATATGTGGGGTGGGTATAAGGGGCAGTGTATTTATATTTGTGAAGGGGATTGTTGAAGCCCCGCCATTGAGTAAAGGGATAAACGCCAAATAGTCAAAAATACAGAATAATTAATAGTTTGGACTTGCAGCGATTCAGATTTTCCGGGACGAATTCCAGTTGTCTGTTTTATCCAAATCAATTGCACAAGTTCGAAATTAAATGGGAAAAAGCCTTGCTGCGTATCTGAAAGGGAGACAAACTGCGGTTTAAACCTGTAAACGGGTGAGAAAATTCCTTGTGGATGGGGTGTCGGCCATCCACAAAGAAATTTCCGCACCCGTTACATTGACTTTCACAGATTTTGAAAGAAAAAAAAAGTCCTTCACGTAGGACTACCCTGGTTTAAACCCAGGTCTAAAGTTAGTCTCCCTTTCAGAATACCAGCCTATATTCTAATACTCTTACCTAAACTCGGTGTAGGTATTGCTCCATCATTGCGATTAATGCATTGAGCATCACAACTACCGCAATGATCATATACGCCGTATACAGCCGGACTCCTACAATTTCAGTGAACCACATGTTGTCATGAAGTTCACAAACGTTCGAGATCTACCAAATCAAACATCGACCAAAAAAGGGTACTCAGAGAGTGGCCAAATCTACAGCAAGGAGATCAAATGAAGATATACAGTTAAGAGAGGGAAACACAGGAACAGAGGAGAGAGAGAGAGACATGCAACCAAACAAAGGGTATAGACAGAAATACATCAAAGGCATAAGAGAGTCAGGTTAAAGATGGTGGAAAGATATTCAAACCTATGGTGAATTTTGGGTGGAAAAGTACCAAGTTTGGCACAGATGTAGCTCTTGATATGCTTAATAAATCTGGTCTAGGGCCAAAATGGTTTCCTTTCAGATGGCAGCCAAAGTCAAAGGCCGCCACTGTTAAAAATTTCTGTATCTACGTGCTTTCTATGTTATTATATGACCCAGTTACTCAATTTGATTTGGTTTGTGCATATAGAACAGAAATACCCTGATTGAAACTACACTGGTAATTCCAATGGTTTACATTGGCAAAATGATCCAAAATGGCAGAAATCCAAAATGGCGGCCAATTTGAAGCAATATCATTTGATGATCAAAAAATGAATGTTTTTCTTGATCTGTTATGTTTCCCTAAGGTTGTTATTGAACAATGTACATAAAGATAGAAGTTCAATCCCTTACGAAATAGAACCAAATAAGGGACTTGAATCCAAAATGGCGGAGAGAAAATCCAAAAGGGCGGCTAATTTGTCACTTAAACTTATCCTTTGTTATCAGAAAGCATGATTTCTAATATTGATATAACCCCTCAAGGAAGGAATTCACATTGTATATGGCTCCATTTTTCTGATTAAAACTTTTAAAAATATATTTTCTCAATTTATTTGAGAAAGATTTCTCACGGGGAAAAACACTTGGTTTACTATCTTTTTATTTTATTATTTATTTATGTAAACTTCTTTAGGCAGGTAGCCTTCAGTGCCAAAGCCACTGATTCCAAGGAGGCCCTGCATTATACACACATTGTACATTGATAAATACATGTATAAACATTAATATAAAAAACAATAAAATGTATATAATAAATACAGAATAAAATACACAATGAGTATAAATGAAACTACAGAGATATCTACAGCGTACAACAATAAGCTGTGCGGTTTTTACAAATGTAGATTGTTTTAAGCTGAGAGAAACTCATTGTATTATAATTACAAGCGGATATTGAATGACGGAAGCTTTCCATATTTTGTTGCTCTCATATGGAAGTACGTTTTCCTGCAGTTAGATTCAGGTCGGTTCATACAAAGAGTTTGTGGTTGATTCTGGTACCCTTAAACTGAACTGAGGGAATACAGTGAACTGGAAGCAAAGGTTTAACTGGGTGCAAGACATTTGAAGCATTTTAAAAATCAAGCATTAGCATATGGTTTATAAACGAATTACTATTAAGTTGTTCCACGGTAGTGTACACATCATATCTTTAACAGGAGTGCTAATGTCAGCTGATGGATAATAATTATAAGAGCTAATCTATTTGAAGAATTTGAAGTGAATATAAGATCATTAGTACAGTAGACCAGACAGGGCTGCTGCACAATAGTCAAATGTGGCATGACAATTGATTTTTTAAAAATCATTATCTTTAAAAGAATATCTTTTTTGGAATATAATATTTAAGTCTTCTAATAAACAACACAACGCTTAGAACATACATGGAGTAAATATGATTGATATTGATCAGACCAGGAACTCAAAGTATTCAAAAGTTACACCAAGATATTTAAACTGGTCAACCTTTCAATAGATCATTCTACAGTTGTAGAGAATATTTGAAATTTATTGAGAATATGACATGCACCAAAGACCATAAACTGGTTTTCTTGGCCATTCAAGTGAGTTGTTATCATCAAACCATTTAGAAAATTTTGAATTAAATGTGACCTGGCAGTTCCTAATATTCCAGAGTGTGGGGGTTGTCGACGTACAAAGGGAATGTTGTATCGTCAGCATACATAGTACATTTACAGTTACACTATTTGAAAATTTATTGACAAAAATAATAAATAGAGCGGAACCAATGTATAGAGCCTGTTTGGAATCCAATGTTGATATGTTTGAAGTCAGAAGGTTTGAGGATTAATGTTGACTGCCTGAATTCTGTCACTGAGATAGGATCGAAACCAATTAAGTGCAGAACCAGTAAGTAATACATTTTGTGAAAAGTTTATCAATGAGAAGGAGAATGGTTAACCCAGTCAAAGCCTTTATTACGGCAAGGAAAAGTGCTCAGTTGCACGACTTCATTCCATATTTTTCAAAATAAATTTGTACATCAAGCAAAATAGTAGCTGTGGAATGATTGGCACGGAAAGCCTGATTGGTTATCGAAAGAAGTCCATTGGAAACAAGGGTACGAATACAAATTGTATGAAAAAGCTCTTTCGATGATTTTAGAAATAAGTGGCAAACGGAAATAGGCGATAGTTTCCACCTCTGACTGTCACCAGTCTTAAATATAGGGGTAACTTTGGATTTTTTCCTTCTGCCGGAAAAAACGATGTACTAGAGAAATGTTACAAATAAAAGCAGAGATTACTAATTATAAGGAGCAGCCAGCTTAAGAAGTTTTACGCTGAAACAGTCAAATCCTGGAGACTGTATTAGAATATTCACATTGCTGATAAACAAACTCGGGAGAAAAATTCCAAAAACTAAACATAGAATCACAGGTAGATTGAAATTATTTGTAGGTGATTGTGCTATTTGCCTTATGCGCTCATGAAACTATCTGCAAGGAGAAGAAAATGAGTTAAATAGTTATTAAAAGCATAGCAGTATCTTGGCTGAAGTTGTGAAACCATCATCAGTTTTAACAGAATTGGAAGTAGATGATGATATTTTGGTAGGTAGCAGCTTTTTGAGAGTGACCATCATTTTGTTTGGTTATTTAACTTTTCAAACAATAGAAGCAGAATAGAATCTCTTTTGGTAAAAGTGACGCAGTTGTTGGCTGTATTGCGATAAATTTAGCCCATATGCCACATGGGGATCATTTAGATTTATTGCGCTCTAGCGAAACAATAGTCACGGTTCTTTGCAAAACAGATCAGATTCACTATTGATCCATTCTGGTTGTGAACCTTTCACACGTTTTTCTCTGACTGGTGCATGTGCATCACATGCTTACAAACCAAAATCGTTCCAAATATTCCAAGGATTATCACTATCATTATGCGTATGAACTGATCCCAGTTAATATTTCTAATAGTATATTAACAAAAGTCACTTCATTAAAATTTTTATATGATCTTGTCTTTGTAATTCTAGGAGTGGCTTGATATGTGGCATGCAATTTCCGAACAACATTACTATAAGAGAATGGACACTGAGACCAAGACTGTGAACACCTGATGTAGAAATGTTTCTGGCCGAGACACAAAAAGCAAGATCAATAATGTTTTACTCTTTTCAGTTAATGCGTGTATTAGTCATTATCAGTTGAGTGAGTTGTGAATGGTTAGCAATAGTAGATCCCTTAATAGATGGAGAAGATTTACCAATATCACGATTAAGTCACCTACAATAATACTATCATCATAAATAGAAGCAAAATTTTGAAACATTACAACAATTTTGTCAACTAGTCAGCTGTTGTAGCATCAGGGACACCGGTAGTAGACAGTGCCTAAAATAATTGGTTTAGTTTGTGGGAGGAGATAATTTCAATTCCACCAAAGCTTCAACATCATTAATGAGAGATCAAAATTTCACTGAAATAATACATTCCTTGATTAGAACAAGCAATGCCCACCATGACTTTGTATGTTCTATCTATTCGACATAAATAATAATCATCAATTTTTAGTCTCTGTCATCAATTCACTGGTGAGCAATGTTCTGTCAACATGAGACATCAATGTTGTTGGCGTGAAGAAAGATATTTAAATAATCAACCTTGTTTCTTAAAACTACGGATTGAGGGGTGTGATATAATCCCTTACCAAGAAACAGTTAAGATCAATAAATGGTTAATCACAGAAAGGGAGCTCATTGAGGCATGTTCTATAGAAACAGGAATTACACCAGTACTTGTTAGCATATCAATAGTTACACAATAACTGAAAAGGCTAAAGAACACTGAATGCATTGAAATGTTGCTTTGGTGTTTAAGTTACAAGTACAGATAACACCATAATGTATATAATTAGAAGCATTTTACAACAAAAAAAGGTGTGCATGAGATGGAAACTTTGACAAGAGTTTAAAGAATTACAATTAAATGTGAATCATGATTTATGATTGATACTATACATATCCAGTGATTATTTACATATTATGAGAATTGAACATTTTCATCTCCATGAATAAAGAATTTTAATTTCCTTTCTATTAAGAGTGGTTCTTTGTACACATACAATCATTTATTCAAAGCAAATCAACCAATAATCAATATCATACCACACTTTTTTAGGAGCGACTAAATTTGTAGTGTAACATTGACAGGAAGTCTGAAATGTCTGGATTTCATGTCGGTTTTTGAAGATGAACATCCAAATGTGAAATCTGATGAATGCTGTACTAAAGTTCCTTGCGAGGGAATGGATGTTACATTCTGGTTAGATGAGGCCATCAGGTGCGAGGTGGAAGTTTATACTATAATTACTAAATGAATGTCAGTGGCTACGGTCAACACATGTCTTCATTCGGGCATTAGACTCATGGATCCATGCATTATGTCCAGCATTGTTCTGTGGGGTCAGTGAGGAGATAAAAAGTTCTGGTTGCAGGTCAGTGCTTGTAATCACAGTTACAAGGGTCCAAGTAGAGTTAAAACCTCACTGGTCAGGTATATTCAAGTTGTTAGAAACTTCATAGATGTAGCTATAACTGCTGGTGGTTGTTCTTCTTGATAAAAGGCTGGGGCTAACTTCTATCCAGGAGTTCAAGCTGGTTCCTGGGATACACCTATTCAACACTTGTACCTGGTAGATAGGCGTTCGAACCCACAGTCGGTTTGGGAAATTGAATCTCCTAGACTCGTTACAGTTCGATTTAGTCTTTTGCGTTGGGCGGCTATCAGAGGTGAGGGAAGTGGGTTGGCGCTTTGCCCTGGCTGGGGATGGGTATGTTTGGTCGTGGTTTTGGAATTGGTCTAGACTGTGGATGATCAGTGACCAGGGGTTGGGCTATCAGATCTGTAGGTAACTCCTATACATTAAGGACACTGATGTGTTGATGGTAGGAATTTGTAGGCACCAAAAGTTTCATCAACAGCTGATACAGGGGAGGCTGTGTCTGGAGCAGATGGTTGGGGCTCTATACAAGCAATGGTAGGGAATTGTGGGGGAAAAGGTTTCAACAGTTGATGCAGATGCTAGAGTAGATACTGTTGGCTCCGTTGAGTGAATGTCATTGCAGTCTGAGTGAGGTAGAACAGTGAAAAGAAGGGTGAGTTAGTCGGACACCCGGTATTCAATAGAGTAGGTACAGGCCAGAGAGGTAGTTTGTGTTCAACTGAAATTTAAGGTAGGTTTCTCTGTAGGCTTTGGGGTGGATGAAATTGGTTGAGGAAGTACAAGCTTCATCATCACTTGTCCATTTGCATAGATGATTCACAATTTTTGCAGGTGGTAGAATGATGCA
>JAMKCH010005082.1:0-43447 GCA_023653785.1 Ophioderma brevispina
TGGTGCAAATTAATTTGGTGGAGTTTCATAGGATTTAAACTAAGGAATAGTTTTGACTGTCTTAAATGCTTAGTTTCCCGTGTAGGGGCATCCAGAGGTTCAACGTCCATTGCATTCACTGGGGCTTGATCTTGTACGCACCCTCTACTTTCTTACGTAGTAGGTAGGTCCAGTTTAGGGTCTAAAAGCTCTCACACAGCGCCATGTAATGCCTAATTAAGAGGCAACATCATGCCTCACATGCCTTGAACGAGGACCCCTGTTTAAGTGTTTTTAGCTGACCAATTTCAAATCTGGCAGTTAATGGAGACACTCACTATAGGGAGGTGTGCAGTCATATTTGACTTCCATTGTTTTTTCAAGTTAACAAAGTATAATACGAACGACCGGCGCCGAAATCATTCTTACGGGCGTACCTATTTGTTGAGGACCACACTGCAGAAAAAAACAAATCTTTACAGTTAAAAAGTGAGCCTCAGTGCGTCGCAAATGTTATATGAGATAGTGGTGTACCGCGGCAGTTAATCCAGATTGGCAAATTTCCAAGTCGTCCCGCCAGAGGGGGCAAAAATACATAAGTCGTCCCGGTTGATTTTGTTCCAATTAAGTCCTGAACTTGACGAAATGCGGCCCTGGCAAATTTTCAGAAAATAATATGAAATTTCTCCAATTTCTCGCAAATCTACCGCCATTGAAGAATAAGATCTATTTTACACACAAATGTAACATACCCAAAAACAGATATGGACCGAGTTAATTGGAGCTACAGACGGTCCATTTAATTTGTAGGCTAACTTAGTTTGTAGTAAATTTAAATCAACAAATGCGTCCTCTTAATGAAATCATAGACTCTTACTTATTGATATTAAAAACCAAGAACGTCACAGACCTGTCAAACAAGGTGCATTCGGGAACAACTAGGCGTGTGTTTTCTTGTGTGCACCCCCTTTTCGCGTCGACTTGGCTGCTGAATATGTCGCCGTCGACATTAATTATAAAATCGTTCTTTTACCCATATCGCGCTGATTTGGGCTTCATCGTTTCCGTGAGGGCTAATGTGTATAAAAGCTTTACAACCATGGAAAATATCAATTTGGTAAAATACAGAGGGCGCACTATTTTTCAAATGTGTCCGTGTCTCTTTAATTTTGCCCCCAATTCAGCTGAAAATTGGTGAAATTTCCCTATATCTGTTTTGGATACCTATTTTGGTCCATATCGTCCCGCTTTCGAGCCAGAGGGGCAACTTGCCACCGCCACCCCACCCCGGTCGGTACGCCACTGTATGAGACACGCCGCGAACTGAAGACAGGTTAAATCTTGTTCCGTAAAAGTTGTATACCCTTACGTCCTAGAAGGGGAAAGACTACAAACTACAATAACCGCAAAACGCTAAAAACCTTTCCAAATACAAAGCAAGTCAAACATGCAGTTACAAAATTCCATAATGGTAACTTGTTCTTTAGCGAAGGGTGGAGCGGAAAGGTCAATAGCACATAGTTCCACAAAATTGATGTTATTTGGGGTCAAATTACGGTTTCATTAAAATGGGATAAGTGTCAGCATCTAAAAGAAACTAATTGCGTTTCTTAAACATGCTGACAAATTAATTTGCTTTTATTAGGAATCCAAGCGAGAGAAAGAATCTGGTGGGAGAGGAGACAGAAATGTGCATTAATAAACAAATAAAGAAACATAAAAAAGACTCGGGTCTTGGAGTGATAGGCATTGTTTTTTACTTGAAAAGAGGAGTAACAGGCCGACATTTTACGTCACCTCTTCAATGAGAGTGCACCATGGGCACTATCACTAACGGCTTTTTAAATGCTATTGCCAGTCGTCGTTTTTTTTTCTCACTGAATTACGGGCGTATTTTGTATCTTACTTTCACAATAGTACAATGTTGCTCATAAAGTTGTGTCCTAAAAGTTGTATACCCCTTTACGGGCCCTAGATAAAATGACTACCGACCTGTCAATCAACCGCAAAATTCTAATAATCATTTCCAAACAATAAATGCAGTTACAAATCCCGTAAAGGTAACTTGTTCTTTAGCGAAGGGCGGAGGTCGGAACTGCAATAGTCATGCTTTCCACAAACTTGATTTTATTTTGGTGCACTTACGAGCAACTTTGGTTGGCAAAAGTGTCTAATAGAATACTTTTCCAAATAATTTTCTCAAATCAACAATCCTGCATAGAGGTCTGAAATTGCGATGTAAAGTAAATAAAACTTAGAGGTCTGAGCTGTGCCCAATCCTTGGAACCAATTAGTGGGTGTATTACTTTCTTCATTCAGTAAGACATATTAACTACGTAATTTTCTGTAACGGTTTTGATAGTCCTTTATGTTATTTTCCGTATTTTTCCTAATATTATTCGTCCATCATACAGCGGTTTATCAGTAGCAAGCGCGCGAATTAAGTTTTACATGGAGAATCACGATCCGAGCGGATCTGGTAATCTGTGTAAGCGCCATCAATACGAAGTGTACTGCAAGCGTGCACGCGCTGCTCGCTACTCTTGCACTAACATAACTTGTCCTTCCATCAGTGGAAGGGCATGAGTCAAAAAATACGCTAATGTCAAATAAATCAAAGCCCATTAATAATAGTGTTAGTAAATTCATATCTACTGAATGATAAATTCGTTACCCCATGTTTGTTCTCATCTACGAAAATATAAATGGTTTTGGTACGTACATATAGACCCTCTCATGTCTGTGGTTATAATAAACGACTGGTTTGAAGACTCACATCGTCTCGCTGAATCAACCAAATCCACATTGTATTTTGAATTTTGTCATCCGTGGACAAGTTGGTGTGGGCGTAGGAAGCGTATGGGTTGGCCACGGGGTGGTGCCAAAAGGTGTCAGCGCAGTAATAAAAGAACTGATGTCCACAGGGTCCAGGGAGGGTCCCAGTGATTTTATTTGTTTTGTAATATTACATGGGTACATCATGTTGGTGAGTGCGACTGTTTAAAAAGTGCAATTCCAAAATAAAAAATAATTTTGATTTTAATATATGACAGAGCCGAGACTGTGGACAGTCTAGGTGCATATGGCACCAAACCATTGATATCTTTTCGTATTGCATGAACACACAGGGGATAATTAATGGTATTCAATACGGAATAAAGTCCATCTAGTGTACAGCATCCAAGCGGTCAAGCGTCACAATTTTTCATTCACCTACGGGAAAGCGGGTTTCCAAAATGGTCACAAAGTCCTTAAATCGTTCCTTACCTTATGACAACAACAATGAATAGAATCCCTCCAGTTTGCAGCATATCGTAAGAGTCTTCAGAGCTTCGTCTAACGTCGTCCCACACAGTAGATGACCAGGACCATACTGATGAATGGTACTTCTGGATGGTTCCCTCAGTTGTCACATATTCTTGAAAGGTTTTTTCGCCACTCATTTAATGTTGATGTCATTCTTACTTCCATATCTTTGTATTGACTAAGCTTTTCTCTAGCAGGTTCCACCACGTAGACAGTTAGGTTTGGAAATTTGGTCAGCAATTTATTCCATTGATCATCTCGATATACCCTTAAAAGAAAATAAAATCATTTTTTTTATTGACGTTATTACATAGCCACTATTTTTTATGTTGCTAAATTATTTGTTTAAATGGATATCGTCCGTAAATGCCCACCAAAACACATAATCCCCCTTTAATATTACACAGGACCGATCTTTCGGCCTTGGCAAAGGAAAAAATCGATTATTTTTTATGCCGTAACCTACAAATTCAAATGGCCTGGCCGCCATGAACGCTCTATCCAGGTATACGTTGTAAGAGTCAAACAAGTTTTAAGGCAATATACCACAAGCAGAAGAGCCTGATCTCAGACTAGCCCACATAGTTTTCTGTGACAGGTTTTCATTGTTGTTCAGTAGAGTTGAACCAATTTGTTAGCATCGATTCATTGAGTGGCATGTTTGAGCCTCCACCAATCAGAGCAAGGCCCCAGTCAGGCTTTACTCGTTGAAAGCACATGTATTTTTCTTCACTTGATTTCTGGATGCCAGCTTATGTCCATCTTTTCTGTTCATCCTTGTTGAGCTCCCATTATTAATAAATTGTAACGGAACGTCCACATCTTAGACTTAGTTTTTCTTCAGTGGTTTTATATACAGTTTTCCCGTGCTTACTCTCAGTGTTCAGGGAGTGATATAAACATTTCCCTTGTTACATTGGTGGCAGCGGTGGTCGTACTCTCTCTTCGGACTGAACTGGTTTATTATGCTTTCTTCATCATATGGACTTAAGAATTTTGTGGCATGCTGTCCGAAACAGAATTTGGAACCCCTCTTCCAAGATTGTTTCGTTGCTCTTCATCATATGGACTTATAGTTTTTGCTGTCTTGCAAGGTTGGTTGTTGCATTATCAACAAACACCTTGACTGAGTTAATGGGGACTGAAGATTGACAGATTGCGAAATTTCTTTTTGCTGGTGGTGGACTGTTAAACCTTCAATGTTCATGCCTTTTTTCTGCGAGGTGATCCTACGATGGACTGAACTATAGTATTTACTTACTTTGGGGATGCTGATTGAAGACTTTCTGCGAGTTTTACCGAAACTATCTGTGGAGTAGGCGTTTTGTAGTACCAAATTAATCCTTTTGTTGGGCCGTTCGATGCTGTGAACTTTAGCATTTTGCTGTTGGGCCTAAAAATCCAAAATTTGTCAACCTTGCGAGGGACGGAATTCATGTTTTCAATTGTCCCTTTCTTGTGCAGGGGGTTCAGAATGAAGACACTCTGAAGTATATTACTGAAAACCAAGCCAATTCTCCGCACAAAAACATAAAATAAGATGGCGCAGAATCAAGCCAGTTGGCCATGGCAACACTTTTTGGGAGGGACGGAATTTGTCCCCGTCCTCGCACATTTCATTCATCTATCCTAAATCGCCTGCTGTGTAATTTGTAACTCATTCATAATACAGCATGAATTAAGCAACCAAGATACTTAAATAAAAGGAACAAATATGGCTTAACCTAATACGTTGCTATGCGATGGCAACTCACTGTGAAAAACGCATGGACGGAATTGTAGATGCCGCCCTCGCGCTAACATATTGTCATCGCTATAAGCAACATGTTCATTGTGGCAATGCCATTTTCCCCTCCATTAAAGTGCATTGGCAGTTCATTCCTCAAACCCAATCAAATTGTTCAATCTACCAACAGGAAGTTGGGACAATTGAAAATGTCACTCAAATTCCGAATCCGTCCCTCGCAAAACGGTATTTTTGGGATTTGGCCCTGTTTTACGACGCGTAGTTCCATGGTAGGCAGTGTTTCTGAAATGGAGGGATGATTGAACTGTATTGGGTTAATTGACGATTATCTTTTGTCGAAATCAATCAAGTTTAACAGAAATCGTTATTTCTGAGAACTTCGGAAAGTTTTGGAGTTAGTAACTTCTAATAGATTTGCAAAACTTTTTCAGTAAGAGATTATTGTATTTTGGTACAAGAAAGGCTGCAAGTTGAACTTTCCATTCACTTTAATTTGAAGATAGATGTACTTCCTTGACTGAACTTTTTAATTAGTGTATTTAATGATATTTTGGATAAAATGTTTCATACATTTTGAGAGTTTATAAAGGTGACCAAAATAACGAAATTGAATATCTTAAATCACTTGCTTTGATTATTGAAAGATTAGATAATTTGAAGTGAATATATTTGAATTTGTTGCGGAGGAAAACAGCACATTGAAATTTAGACTAAGTCGTATGATTTTGGTCACAATTTTTTGGTAACCGAATTGTACTGGGTACGTACGATAAATGAGAATTTTGTAGGCGTGAGCTAATCTTGATATTGCTCTATTTGAATATTTGGTGTATGAAATTTATTGGCTTAATATTCTGAAGGCTCACATGAATTGAAATTTGATAGTTTTTCATTTGATTGTAATTGTGAATTTGTTTGTGAACCTTTAAAATTGTTGTATACTTTTGATGCGACCTGGACCTGGTGAAGGTGCGGGTGCAGATCCAGCTGCATCAGAGTGGGATCCTTCTTATTTGCCCCATTTTTTAAAGGCATGCCTGATGAGCCTTAATACTGGTGCCGAAAGTTGGAAATTGCGATACGGAATAATCCTACAGGAGCCCCAACATTGGCAAAGGCCTTGCCAATGAACTATATGGAAAAAGCATTCTTCTCTTTTTGGGATTGCATTGCCAGTTGTAACACGCAATGATTTTCAACAAGCAAAAGAATCTTTGGCGCAGGGTTGTTTTGGACATGCTAATTAATATTCGCATGGTTTAGGACTTTCTTTATCCGTCCCCGTATGCTATGAGCCACTAAAAATCCTATGCGCATTTGGTTAGGGTAGATGGTAACAATGCATTGTAGGGGTGTATGATTATGGTCCACAATTCGAACAAGATGAGTACTTGCGCAGATTTTCCTGAAAGGTCTTGTATCAAGAAATGCAAATCAAATTAAGAGCATGGTCCTAGCAAATCTCGAAGATGCTATTGAACTTGCACAAGACTAGACTTTGGCCCACGATTCAATCAGATCTCAACATTTTTACATTTTGATAAAGATTCAACTGTAATACCTTTACAAATTCAGAACACCAATTATCTGGCATCAAATCGGACATTTCTAATTATTGTCCCAGATGTCCTTTTGTCAGACAGATTGAAAAGATTTTGGAAAGTGCTATCGTGGCAGGCCGCGTGCCGTTCCTTCTTTGAAAGATTGTCAGAATCTCAAAGTAGAGAATTTCGTAGTAGTCCTTATAGATCTCCTACAAGAGAATATCGCAGTGGTCGATTTAGGTCAACCGCTTCTTCAGGCCCAAATAGGAATACTGTAGATAGACGTTAGTAGGCGTGATCTTTATCGCAATTCCCCTCAGCGTGGTAGAGACGCCATTGTCCAATTATGATAAACATGTATCCCCGATTGATAGACATGTATATGATACAAGGCAAATGTATGATGAAAGAGTGTTGTATAAAATTGTCTAGAGATCGTAGTTCCCAGAGAGCAGACGTTTTGGTTCTTTGCGTAGAGATTCTTCTCCGTAATCTTTGTACAGAGAGGATCGAGTCAGGAGAGATCATTAATGAAAAGAGATGCTGCTCCACGTTTTCGTGACAGAGTTCCCATTGTGGTTATTCTGTAGAAGCCAAGGCAAGTTTCATTTTGATAGTGATGTCGGGAAAACGATTAACCGTTTGTCGATGCGGATCAATCGCCACCCCGACTGGAGAAAATGAAAATCCTGATGTGAGTGGAAGTGGCCGGAATAAATTCTACAAATTCAATACAGATCCATTATTTACAACAAGTTGATCTATCCATATATCAGAGTTCGGTAAAAGGTTTCATCCAAATGCTTTCATAGCTACAGTGCCTTGAATTGTCCCTATCAGTGAAACTTGTATCATGACATTCCAGTTTTGAAATGGAAAGTTTGAAGCCATTTTGTGATCAATCAGTTTTTTTCTTTGTTGGCGAACCGGTAGATATTGTTGGGATTAATACTGTGTCCTATAACCAATCTCACAACCCAATTTCAACATAGATTTTTGGTTGCACTTACATCAAACATCCTATGATATGGGATGGGATTTTATGACAGCAAGAATGTTCTTTGGATGTTTGCTATTGTAAGATCACTGTAGACTGAGTACAAACTAATCTTACTTCAACGAGAACAATTTGTTCAATTTCTTGGTGTGCATTCGCTGAAACTGTGATATTCCTCAAATAGGAAATGGATCATTCAATTGAGAATTGTTCAATGCGAGGCAGCCAGTGTCTGTAGCTTCTGAATTACGAAGGAATTTTTGAACCAAATTCCTCATAGTCCCAATATTATCCAGCTTGTACTTTACTAGTACTCTGATATCTGAATCAAGTGCTGGTCATGAATATATCTGATGATAGTGTAACATTGTAGGAGACAACCATTGGGTGAAATTCATTCAGTCATCAATCAAAAAGTGAAATATGAGGTATGTGAGATTAATTCTGGTAACAATTGTAATTGCATTCATATTGTGCAGACAGTGTACCTTTATCAAAGTTGATTTGTCACATCGGATTTAACCTCCGGAACAGACTGCACAAGTTGTTAAGCCCCAATGATTGAGTATAAAGACATTTTTTGCATTATATCCTAGGGACTATGAGGACCTCATTTGATTCACGAATATAATACAGATTGATAATACTCTCAGTAGGCACGCGCCTATCGGCAGTCGCCAAAATTGCATAAATGAACTGAGGAACAGTAGATGAGTTGGTTAGAGGATTGTTTAATTCAACCCTCAACTTCATGTTGGTCAGCTCCACCCTTTTGGGAAAAAGACATGTTCTGGCAATATCGAATGGTCGTTGACTATCGAATTATTGAATCGATCTACAATAAAGATTGTCAGCCTCTTCCCACTTATAGATGACTCGATAGAATGCCCTCCAAGATAGTTGCTATTTTATAATTGGAACTGGCCCATGGTTTTTGGCAAGTGAAACTTGATTCTGATATTCAAAGAATGTGCCGCTTTTTTCGACAGGCGATTGCTGTACGAGTGGAAATGTTATCCAATTGGGTTAACAAAATTCCAGCATCACATTCCAGAGGTTGGTCGAACTAGTCTTTGCAGGCATGCTTGGACCAAATTTGTCTTTCTCGATGACAATTGTCAATTTGGTAGAGAAATTTTTGGAGGATAATTAACAAATTTGCTGAGGTCCTTTGAGCGCTTTAAGGCAGGCAGGTTTAAAAGCCAAACCAGAGAAATGCAGCTTCTTTTGTCGTGAAGTCTCCTTTTTAGGTCACATAGTATCAAAGGATGGATTGACGCAATACTATGACATAGACAAGGTAATCATTGGCCAATACCCCCTATGTTCTTCTTTACGTGGTGGTTAGGTTAACAGGATTCTCAGAAGATATTAAGAACTATGCTCAAAATTGCTCAACCATTGCTAGCCCTCACAAGAAAAGAATGTCCCATTTCATGGACAGATATTGTGAAAATTCATTTCGAAATTTTGCGCGAATCCTTGCAAACCACCCTTTTGTTCCTATCCCACCTTTGATGCTCCTTTCACATTCTTTATGTAGATGCTTCTGCTCATGCTATAGGGTCGGATTTTTAGCTCAAGAAAGATGAATATAACAAAGAAAAAGAGTCATCGCGTATGCCAGCCACAGCCTACAAGACCTGAAACCGGCAATGGTCTACCTATACCCTCGATTTGGCGATTGTCTTTTCTGTTAGACACTTTAAGACATTATTTATTAAATTCTCATTTTTCAAATTGTTACCGACCATAAGCCCTTATTTTTTTCCTTCGTAGAATGCCAATTGATGTAGATCCTGGCCGCAAGCAAGTGGGCTTGCACTTGATTCCTCCTCTTGATTGGATAGTTGTACACAAAGAAGGTTCTAAACACAGAAATACAGATGCAATGTCACGTAGAGGCGATGTAGATCATTTAGTGCAACTGTTCCACAGTGACTCAGATTGTGACGAATGTAGAGACTAGTTCAAATGAACATGTAGTAAGTTAAGTAGTAAAATGTATTAAGTGACAAGGTAAGCAAGCAAAATACCAACTTGAAAGATCCTGCCTTAGATTCTGCCATTTTGTCTTGCAAATGAAGTGACCGTCTTATGGTAAAGGGTGCAATCAGAAGATCCTCATATTCAGGAAGTTTCCTTTGGTGGATTACAATGACAATCCACCTTCCTATGCGCATTTGCGATCAGGATCCAATTTTGAGAAAGTATAGACGCGTGTATAAGTATTTGGTAGTTAGAAAGGAATTCTATGGAAGCGACCTCGGTTTATAGAAAACCAGTCAATTGCAAGCCGTTGTTCCTACTTCTCTAATTCCTGAAGTCTTACCTCAACTTCTGTACTCGTTTCTTCCGGTCATTTTGTGTAGAACAACACCATGCACAAAGGCACTGCCCGTCATTTAAACGCCTGGCCGTACATGGTAGCGCGACATGCGATTTCTGGTCACGAGTGAAAGTTGCCAGAGAGCGCGATTTCCCTGTCCCGTTATAGAGCTCCCCTCCTACAATCAATTCAAGCAACGAGACGTTTCCAGATTGTTGCAGAGCTAGGTCTCACTTCCAATGGGAATAGGTATTTGCTAGTAATCACAGACTATACTTTACCGAAGTTTATTAATCTATACCCTTTAGCTAGACAAACTGCAAATGCTTTGGCGGATGTTATATCAAACAAATACATGTCCTCAGCACTCAATTCCTGAAGTGATCCTAGTATCGGTTCCATTTTGAAAATCACAAGTAGTACAATCTCTCGGTAAAGCATTTGGTATCCACAAGTGTAGGACAAGCGCAGGACATCCGGATGTGATGGCCCAACAGAAAGGCAAAATCGCACCTTGCGTGCCCAGATAGTTAGGTATTTGTTATCTATTCAAAAACAGTGTGATTGGGAATGAATGGTACCGCACTAGACTTGCCTATAAATTCACCTGTTCACTCTTCCACTGGATTTACTCCATTTTACCTTACCTATTTAAGAGAGCCGAGATTTCCAGCTCAGTTATGTTTGGTACTATGATTTCAAGTGTGGATATCAGTGAAAATCTTCTTATCATTTCTTGCAAACTTTGGAGAAGCGGTGAAAGTCTGCTTCCCAAATAGTTCGGGAATCGACCCGACAATCTTTGAACCAGCAAAAACGACATTTATGATAAGAAAGTGAGTTCAAGCGTTATCAGGGGGTCAAATTAGTTACTTCCAACCCAATTGGCAAGAAACAAATAGCTCCCAATGGGATTTGGTCCCCCATTTTCGTATTTTGCAATGTTTGAAATGTGGGTGAATTACCAAATCTTGATACCAATGTCATTGAATGCTGTGCCAAAAATAGTTGTCATTTAAATAGACTAAACCCAAGTTGAAGGCAATGATAGAGCTTCAAATTGTTTCTCCATATGACAGAATTCGCTAACTAAATGATGTTAGTCAACCAGATACAGATGAGCAAGTTGCGTATCCGCAGTTTCGCCGCTTTAGGAAGCGACAACCCTTTCATATAATCAGATTAACCTGTCAATTTGGAGAAGCCGCATTCCGTCTACTCTCCAGAGTCCCCTAGACAATCCCCAGAGAGACGAGCAACTCTCCGTGCAGCAGCGAATAACACTCCAAGATAAACAACTGCATTACAGCAGCGAGAGACATCAATTCCCCTATTCGTCCTGGCACCCCTGTTCGTACTCTGATATGGAAGGACGATTAGAGCACCAGAAAGGTTGACTTACTGACTTACTGATTTGATTTACGAAGAGGGATTAGATTTGAATTATATATTGAAATTTATGAAATCTTAATATTTGACGGTTTTCATATTAAGTTAAGGGTTATATTTGAAATGCATTTTGATTAAGATTGTAAACCCGATGAGAAGCATGCAAAAGTTAAAAGTACAAAAATGGATGCATTGTGCGTATAGGCAAAGAACCAGAATATAATTTGAAAATCTAAACTTTTAGACAAATTTTAGTTAAATGGCACAATTGTCAAATATTTTGGTTTGGTTGGTAAATTCAAACTCAAGTCCCATTGATTCGGATGCATTAAAAAAATGTTCGTGGATCATTGTAATGCCATTTATAAATAGTAAGGAATTATTACTAAAAACGTAAGCCGGAAAGACGTCCATTAAAGAATTTTTATACAATAGAAGTTGGTTGAACGAATCTATAGTATTTTAAATGTTTTTGCAATTGCAAACATCTTTAATATTTGGTAATTTGGATAGTTTTATATTTGCATAGTATAAGTTAAAAGTTGATGGTATCATTGCAATGTTTGGCCTTAAGATTTTGTAAAAAAAATGGTTTGTTTATTTTTTATAGTGTCTTTAAAGTGGGTACTAATGTAAGAGTCAAACAAATTTTAATGCCAATACCACACGCAGGAAGATCTTGATCTCAGACTAGCCCACATAAGTTTTCTGTACGGTCTTCATTGTTGTTCAGTAAAGTGGAACCAAGTTGTTAGCCAATAGAATCCAATTGAGTGCCATGTTTAGCTCCAGCCATTCCATCAGAGCAAGGCCCAAGTTCAGGCTTTATATAGTTGGAAAGCCATGTATTTTCTTCACTTGATGTCTGGATGCCAGCTTATGTACATCTTTTTCTGTGCAGCCTGTTTAGCTGCCATTATTAATAAATTGCAACGGAACGTCACACATCTTGAGAACTTGTTAGTTTTCTTCATGTTTTATATAGCATTTTTCCAGTGCCTTACGCTCATTGTTTTTCAGGGAGTGGATAGAACAGTTCCTTGTTACACGTGACATACAATAATTTGTCAGATTAATATTCGTAATATGAAGAGCCTTATTAACTTATTGTGAGATTCTATCGCAAAGTCGACATGGCTATTACCTGTGCTTCAAAATTGAGCCAACAACAAGATCAAAATGTCTGCAAAAATACCAATAATTGAATCAAATTTTGCCTAAAAACGTATATTTTGTCGTCGTAAATGCACCAAAAATTGAAATTTCCTCTTTCCATGTAACATCGGCAGAGGTCACATTGTCTCGGGTAATCTTAAAGATTGCCAATTGTTTGATCACGTGACCAAAAAATCAAAATTGCCCCACCAACGTTAAATACAAATTAGCATACTTATAAGTTTATTTGTTCAAGATATGTCATAATTACAATGAGGCATTATTAACAACATGTTTTTGCGCTGCTCTACCACAAAGTATTTGAGCTATCATTTTGCCTCAAAATGAAGCCCAATAATTTAAAATGCGGCAGAATACCAATTTGTCTATATGTATTGTCGTCATATAAAACACCCACACACCACACTGGGGGATAGATTTTCAGTGGTATCACGGAACTCATAGAAAAAAGAGATTGAAAACCATTCTGGTTGTGGCCGCACCCTGATATATATCCCTTACATCCCAATAGGGAAATGACTACCAACCTGACGATCACAGCAAAAGGAGGTAAAGCAGTAGTGTTCGTGTTAAAGCTAAGCAATTTCCCCCTAAAACAAAGGCAGAGGTCCCATTCTGTGATTTTTGAAAAGTTGCCAAAATGGCATGGGATTTAAGGGAATACTAAATCTCCTGTTAATCATCAAAATCCTTTTTTTGCAAAAACGGGAAAATTCTGCATAATCTGTAAAGACGTCAAAACAATCTAGTCACTTCCTATTCTTGTTCTCGCCTGAACCCTCGTATACACGAATAGGGGGGCCGGGGTGGTTACCACCCCCCTTCAGGGTTTTTCCCGGCTTGCTTAAAACCCCCTTTTTGGTGCCAATTATTTAATGTAATTTGTCCAATTGACATGTCCGCTCCTTTTAATCAAAAAAACAAACATCCACGTGGTTATAGGTAAGATACAGGGTTGATCCCAAAGTGATCGATAGGGGGGGTGAACCACACCCCCCCCCCGGAAGCGAAGACCAAAATGCCTAACCTAACACAACACTAGGAACATCACATACACTTGATTTTGGTTTGCCTTTGCCCAATTGATAGCAGGTGCTCATCTTTCCTTTGATACCAAAATGAGTAAAACATGCCTAGCATTACGTACGTCACAATGACGTCAGAAGTTTTGCATGTCAGCAAAACTGCCATTCCATAGACACACACAGTGAAAAATTCAATTTTTCCGCCCAAAAGGTTAGGAACAATCATATTTTCATGCGGGTTTTTGACTCACTGAGGGAAATGACGAGTTTTATATACAAGAAATAATGTTAGAGCTATAATAGGGTGGTTTGAGTCGCTAAAAGTGCGAAATATCATTTTCCCCCTTATTCAGTATTCGTACTTTCCTCAACATATATTGGACGTCATGTGACGTCATAATGGGGTTGTTGTTACTTAGTTTGGTACCAATGGGAAGAAGAAAACTCTAAGCTTAGCCTTTGGGAACACATTACAGGAACTCGGGTGTTAGTAACGAAAATCACAGGGGGGGGTGGTAACCACCCCCCACTCGGGAGTTTTGTTACAAAAAATGGCTCAGGTAGACGAGGGTTAAGTACATCTGGACAACCATCCGGTAGATGACCGCAATAGGCGATCTTACCATAATAGCCAGTGGTGTAGATGGATGCAAAGAGGTACTTCGACTAGTAAAGACCTGCCTAAAGGGTAGACGTTTCAAAAAGAAGTCCTTGGAGGCACAATGAGGTATTGCCATTCATTCGGTCAAGCGCTAATGCACAACGTCATACAGGAATCAATTGTAATACCTTCATTTGCATCCGGACTTCTAAATGAAACATCTGCCTGAAGTGGCTACAACCAGACTGCGGAAGTCTACAAGTTTAAAGTCTGACAAGAAGAAGATCGATGTAGTCCGTCAGATTTAAAGGCATCAACATCATATGTACCTATGATTGTCATCTATGCATTCGATGGGAAAATGTTCCCCTTCATCCTCCAGGCATACATGAGGTACTTGGTTCAAGAGATCTTCGAAGGAAACCCAGTGGACAAAGAGATGTGTAGTGTGTGGAGACTAAGTTAAAGGATATTTGGGAAGAACTGACACGGACCAGGTGAACCAGCATAAGAAGTTGTGGATATACGGAAAACCATATCGTACCATATCTTGAATCTGGCAGCTGATCCTGAAGAAGTGGGAGGAATGCTAATGTGTGTCACCAATCAAATGCAATCTTGTAAGTAACAGAAAAACAAAGTCTGCCACAAAGGCCCTAAAATGCAAGTTGGGTATGTACCACATGTGAACAAAAATGCGGTGGGAAAAAAGAAGAACTTGGAATGGGGTGAGAGAGATACATGAAAGGGAACGATATAAATGTGAAACTTTGCAAAGGAGGCACAGCCGACAAGGCCTCGATTACACATAGTCTGTGAAAGGCATTGCCAGTTGAACAAGAAAGAACACAGAAATACCCCGTCTGCACTTGTGAAAGAAGTGTCCCGAGTGAACCTATGTTGGTATCACTATATAGTAAGGCCCAGAAAGGCAGCTTTGTTGGGAGATCGCAATGCAAATGGGCATAGCTGGAATAAGCATCTCTACTTCCTGTTCACCAAGAAATCTGATTTAACCTAAACACATACAAAAGATAACACTTCCTACACTAGTCCAATTTCCCCCCCCTGGAAAACTGGAATAAACATGGATGCTTTTGGACCGTTTGCTCTGTGTGGACTGTGGGTGTGGGATGAATACAAACTCCCAATCAAATTCCCGTCCCTTCCCGCCAAAAATAGACCCCACGTCTCGTAGACCAATGTCCCATCATTCTTATGCAAAGGAAATAAGGTGTTGTCATTGCGCTAACTCTACTAGCAGAAGAGAAATATGGTATAGACCGACTAAGTGCCAACGAAGACCTTAACAAGACTGCACAATACTCTGGATGTAGTGCAAATACTTCCAATAGAAGTGGGGTCCAGATCTGAGAACTCCTGGTCAATTGCTTGGGCTTACAAATAACGAAACCAAGAAGGCCCTGGGACTCTCGATCAGAATGGACTAACGAATCTACTGTACAATGTAGCGTACAGAACACAAAAAGAAGTGTAGTGGTTGGGAGTTGGTCGCAAAACTACACATCCCGCCCAGTGGAAGACTACCAGGCAGAGGAAGCATCACAACAACCTAGGTTCCTGTGACTAGCCATGCCTTGAATGGATCTTGCTTTCTCTTCGGAGCCTATCTTCTTAGTTTCAATCTAAGGAACTGTTAAGGGGCATTGACTTGGAAAAGTTGTTGTTCGTCATCTAGCCTTCACAAACAAATATTGAATGGGATTCCGACAACGGTAGTTGATGAAGAAAAGAAAACGCAATGCCATTACAGTTACTGCAAATGGAGAAGGGAGGGTTCTTGGGACCAAAGCGCTCAACCCACCACCAACAATACAAAGGTGCACGTCCTAAAACGTGATGCAGATCAAGCCAGGATGCAGCCACGTACGTGATAAATGGAAAATTTACTCTTTGTACACACAAAGAGGAAATCTGGCGTTGTGTGCGAATTTTACGACGGCAATTCATATAATGGATTATAAGATAAAGTTGGTATCCTGGCCGCCATTTTGATTTTTTGGCTGCATTTGAAGTTAAAATGTAGCCATTTATCCATTGTGGTAGCAGCTCAACAACAAGTTAATAATCATCATTTACACTATGCATAATCCCGAAGAATAAACTTATAATTCGTTATTTGTATTTAACGTTTGTGGCGGCCATTTTGAACTTTTGGGTCACATGATCAAACAAGGGAAATTTTAATTTATCGAGCCAATGGCTATGGCCTATGGTTCATTCAAAGAGGGAAATTTACAAGTTTTGTGCGCATTTTACGACCCGAAAGTTAACCTTTTGCAAAAATTTTTATTCATATTTATTATTTTGGCAGCCATTTTGATTTTGTTTTAGGCTAAATTTTCGAGCACAATTACAGCCAAGTAGATTTTGCAATGGAAGCTCAACAATAAGTTAATAAGACATTTTCCGGATTACGAATTAACTAAAATCTTTTATGTTATAAAGCGTTTCATGGAGGCCATGTGAATTTTAAGGTACGGATAAAAAAAACATTTTTTTTTCCTTGTCAAGGCCAAGATCTGTGCCTTTGTATATTAACGCAGGGAATTCTGTGTTGTGCCCATTTTACGACGGAAATATTGGAATTTTTAGCCAAAATGTATATTTTGGCCGCCATTTTGTTTTAAGTCAAAACTAGTATAGCAACATAAAAAATAAACAAAAAGAATTAAATATACTTTCAAATTCCAATGGGCGTGCATCCAATATTGCGGAATAAGGGGATGTCGGAGGCAAAAAAAACAAGCAGACATTATCACACCAGAAACAGCACAAAAGGCTCTGACGCCGGACACTCCACAGTTCCACGTTTTAAAAGTTGAATTAAAGCAGAAAACAATAATGGATTCCGTTGAAAAAGGTACTCACTAAAAGTTGTATCTGTAAACCCCATCAAGACATTTGATACTGTGCGAAATTGAATTCCAGTACCTTATTGCATGGAATTGAAAGACAAATGAACGCAGATCTCTTTATTTCCGACAGTGAAATTAATAGGAATTTGATTAAAGCGCCTGGCACATTTTCAGGAAATATCTTCAATTTGCTGCAAATGATAGTCTAGGCCTTGGAAGAATAGAGATATATTTTACACCATAAAAATATAAACATTGCCCCAAAACAGATAGTTAGTATGGCAGACTTCTTTAAAGAGGTAGCCTCAATCGGTGAATCAGCACTGCTTTCCATAAGGGCCTTTGACCAATACAAGGATAAAAACATGGCCGCCCATTGTTGAAATTCACGATGGCTTCCATAGGGATGTTAGGAAAATAAGCACTAATTTTCCATTGGCCAATGATGCAATAGATGAAGTAATTGCTGAAAATATGTCACTTTATTCTGTAATATGCAGAAAACGTTGAAATATGTGATAAAATGGCCGCCAATATGATTCAAGATGGCTGCCATCTGGCTGTTAGGAAAAATATGCACAATATTCATCCATTGGACAATGTATTTTTGGAACTCAGTGTCGACCTCCCCTGCCACTCCCTCTATGGCCTATGATCTAGTCGCGATCAGCTTTGAAATGACTTATTTTAGGCAAAACGAGTTTTGATTCTAGTGTTTATTAAATCATTTCGGCTTTATTATCATCATTATAGCTATGTCCGCCGGACGCACATTGCATATACTTGCACATTACACAGTAAGTGGACGCGAGAAGAAATTCCCTTCACACTGTTTGTTGCAATTCGACATTATAGCTATTGGAGTATGGACCATCCGATCTCATGGGCTCGAACAGGGGCCGCTCGATCGATCTTATACCTTGCTGACGGTTCAGCGCCCTAGACTGCTCGGCTCCACTCGGATTGATTAATCATCTATGAAAACCGACGGCCAATAGACTAGGTTGTGAACCTTAAACACCATGGCGATCCCAATGTGTAAGTACATCAAAGGTGTAAAGTACCTCAAATCTGAGTTGTGCAGTCTCCTTAAGAATCCCGAACGGACACGCTCAATCCCGTTTGCTGTTTCCCGGAATGAATAGGGTGCTTCCTCGAGTATAGTAAATTGGAATGGACAAAGAGGTTGCTTTACATATCAGGTTTGTAACGGGGGATTTTTTCGCAGCAACCCAATGTGCTATCAGCCTCGAGTTTCAGATTTAATCCAGTATCCAAACCCTGCATAAAACTGATCAGATTTTTTAAACAACAGTTCAGTAGTTTTTTTAGGTCACACTATTATGGCGAACTCGCCAGTGCGGCACAGAATTTATTTTCTGGGGGGAGGGTCAAACGGGGGAAAAGTGAATTTTGTGGGGGGGCGTGGGAAAGTAAAATTTGGGGTCAAAAACAACCAAATTTGGCTTTTAACCAATTTTGGCCCCAAATCGCTGATTGTTTGCCATATTTTGGTGGTTTATCCCCAAATCGCCGATTTTTTTGGCCAAAATTCCGTAATTTTCTTCTGGCGGGGGGGGGGGGAAAAATAATGGTGGAAACTCGCATACACATTAACCAGTTCGATGAGACAAGCTATTATAAGGGTACAGCCCTGTGCTGAGATCAATGAAGGGTCATGACACTCACACCCCGGCGTTTTTTTGTAAAACACGGAATCGCCTAAATCGGCCTACTTCGCGTAATCTCCCTGTGTTGAGTATTATTACAGAAATTTGGTTTAACCTTGTAGAACCAACAATACCTAAAACATTATCTTTGAAATACAAAATTTTGGTAGTTTGTCGAAAGTTCAGGTTGAATTTTGTGAATTACCAAGAGCAAAAAAATATCGGGGACTATTTGATCAAACAAGAATTCTCCTAACTTCATTTCCGGGGCAGAATCTCAATCACTAGTCTCAGTTCCAGTACTTGATGGCTTAATCCTCCTACACTCGGCGATTGCAAGCGACTGCAATGAGTCAACTCTCATTTATTTAGCATGAGAAGTGTCCAGCTTTAACTCAAGAAAGTTTTATGAATGGCGGATGAATGGGCGGTTGCAGGCTGTAAGGCTATGCACCGTGGGTAAATGGCGGGCAATTTCGAGGAAGATGAGTAGTTAAGACAGATTGTCAAAGTTTTCATAGGAGCCTATCGTTCTTATGTCAAGATTCCGGGCAGTGGCGTACCGGGGGCAGCTGCCCCCTCCTGGGAATATTGCCCCCCCCCTCTGCCCCACCCGACAAATTAGTGATTCTACATAGGCCATATAATAACAAATTTTAATATATGCTTTCCCCCTGAAAAATAAGTGCCCCACCCCCCGACAAAAAGCTGGTTTATGCCCCTGATGGCGGTGAAAAGCCAAGGCAAATATCAGGTGACCAACATACCGTTCGCCATCATGTACCGTCAGCTTGAGTTAGGGGGTCAAATGAAGTCAACTGGTACGCATGGATGGGAAAAAAGCCAAATTTCCCGGGAACACAATCAAAATTTCCCTCCAAGATTGCAAAATTTCCCTTTTAAATCTTAGTATTCTTTATTTTGCATGCAAATTTCCCTCCCAATAGGAAGTTTCCTGGAACAGGGTTCCCAGTTCCCGCAACTTTTCCCAGGCATGACGGTAGGAAGCCAACAAAACATTCCAGCATGTTAGTTAGGGCCTAAATTCAGAGTGACAGTTGGTGAAGACTGAGCCGCGTGCCGGGGCTGAGTGACAGATTCAGCGGGAGATTCAGTCCGTTAGCTTAGGACTAAGCAAGATTCTCGGTCTCATTAAATGAGTCTGAACTCTCCGCCTAGCTTTTATCTTTTGTTGATTTTAGTAGAATTGGGCATACTAAATCACTTCTATAAGAAACTTTAATAACGCGTCCCGCCACATAATGTAAATTGTGCGCGTCTCCATATTCAGCATTACACAGGGATCTTGTGTATATCGGATGATTATTTACTGACCTAGGGAGTCCTGTTTCGCGCCAGTGCAGAAATTTCAAGCATCCGAGTGGAGGGTAGGGAGAGTTAAGCGAAGTAGGCGATTAGGCGCTTCCGTGTTTTACAAACGCCGCTCACACCCCCCACTCAACACAACGCCACGTATGCGTGGTGAAAACCTGCATACAGGCTTGTTGTTACAGTGTAGCATGTAAGCGTATTGGAATATTATCTACTCTACTGATACATGATGTACCTTGTACAAAACAAACACTGAACAAAACAATGTTTTTCCATTTACTATTTTAGTTTTGATGCACGAAAACGGTCTTGAAAGTTCAAAAAAGGTGAAATCAAATTTCTTTAGGCCTCCAAATTCCATGCGAGAAGTAGTGTTGCAGTTACGCCGTGCACACAGTCTCGACACACGTCTATCATGCTTGACAGTTAGAACGCGAGAAACATCCACACTGACTTGAAATTCAGCATATGACGCCACCTCTATTATTCAATTTTTACCATATATCCATGTCAGATACTTCATCAAAAAATATCTTACTATTTTCACAACGACTTGATCAATTTTGGTGGTCAGCGAGCAAGTTTATCATGTGTGATTTTGCGTGAGAATTCATGCTCGATTGTTGGATTTTCATACGCGAAGATCGCATGATTGACACACGGACACGCCATTTTGGATAAGCTGTTTACAGGTCTTCGCACTTTCGAACTTTTCGTAGTATTTCTATTTTTTATCGGACAACAAAGTTAAAATACGCCATCGTAGTGCATTTTTTTCTGATCATTTGCATTAGACTGAGTCCCGAGTCCTCGTTCGCGGCCCCTTTTTTTACCCACAATTCTTTACCGCCTGCTCACGGGGACTGAGACCAATATACGACCAAAACCGGGGAGAACTTTCGCCTCAGATTTTGAGGCAAAATCATTGCGCCGTGGGACGTCCTCCTCATGAATAATAATGACGATCATGGGCGCGGCAGGGAGTTTGGCGCCAGGGTCATCCTCCTTGGGCCTGGCAAACGCATTGGGCCTGGCATGAATTGGCCGAAAAAGTAAACAAAAGCAGGAGTACATGAAGGAAGTTGTGTCATGGAATGGATACGCCGCACTTGACGTGTATTTTAGTTAATATCATGTGTGCGTTTGAATTATCCTGCGGGTCATGGAAAACGCATGTTTAATGCATGAATGTGGGAGAAGGAAACCAAACATCATCTTTATACTACATGTCTATTATAGTCATTGATTATGATGATACTGATGATCATTCTTTATCTCTGGCACTTGAAGGGTAAAGAGTCAAGATGCGATTGATTGTTGCCTTCGTCACATTGGAATTAAATTTTAGCCTAGACTAATAATACTGGCATTGCTGGTGTAAGGCTAAGCCTAGGCTAAGAAAGCTAGACTGTAAAGGACTAGGAGTAGCTGGGGCCTAGCCCTACCTTGGCTGCTAGTGCTACGTGTCCTAGCCTAGAGAGTAGGAACGCCACCCCACGCACAACCCGCTCAAGATAATAAAGCAAGGGGGGGAAAAAAAAAAAAAATGCATGACAGTGATTACAACGTGATTATTAAGCCTCTATGTAGGCAGACTATTCTTAATTATCTTGCAGTTGTACCTGTGTGATTCAAAACTAACAGCATGCAAAACACGGTCTGGGATGTGTTTGATCGGGGTCAGTTCTCTCCTTTATGCACAAGTGCAGTAATATGATGTAGCTTAAGTTGTATTAGGGCCTATAAAATAAAAATGGACTTCTATATGGATTTTCCGTGATGTGCAATTCACGCTCCTGCTGCTATTACTAGGTACTATGCAGTAGCTGTTTAATTTATTAGATCGACAAGGCTAGCCTAGCTAGGCCATGTAGCACGGTCTTTTGTTACTTTAGTTTAATTTTATCATCTTTAGCAGGCCCTATTCGGGCTAGAGACCAGGCTAGAACGGCCCCTAAGCCTAGGCAGTGTATGCCAGTATCAGGCAGTGATCGGGGTATAGCTACAGTATAGCCCTGCACGGGGTAGAACATAGTGTAGCTCTCGACGCGTCTGTAGGCGCCCCTATAGGCCTTGTGAGCGCCAACTCTAAGCCAATAGCGAAACTAGTCTAGGCGTCATCGCATCAACATGTATACACAGGTACAACTACATGCATGATGGGGACTAAAGGCATATCAACTTGCCTAAGCCTAAAGCATGCAGGACTATTGGCACGGGCCTACGTCACGGAGGATGGCACTGACAATTTACAGGTCGGATTTATAGGCCTGGTTTATAGGTCCAAAAAAACATGCAAAATAGGCCTATAGCTGCTAGAATAGGTGTTAAAACGCAAACAATAATGCCTATTGGCCTAGTTACTGAACATAAGTAGTATCATGGCCTAGGCTATAATTAGCATAGGCCACTATTGCTGTATGAAAGATGGCTGGTGTTTTGTCTTGCCTGAAACGGGTTTTGGGCCACATGAACGGCTACATAAAAAAAACAATTTATCCTGACATGCCCGCGGTGACCATGTCACAAGGTTTTTTTTAGGGACAGAAGAGGTTTGAAAACATTATTTTTCACAATGTAAAATTAGCACATGGCATTATGGCTTGATGACTCAAATGCAAGCAGTCAACATCCATTTTCGGTTAGGTACAGTGGGTCTAGGTCAAGTTTAATAGGCTATGGACCAAACCATAATTTTGTGTCAGCACATAGCTATGTTAAAAACTGGAAGGCCGAGCTTCCTGTTTTGGTATCATATTTATTATATAGGCTTTAAATGTATTACGGTTACATGTTTAATGAGGAAAAATAGTAGCTTTTTCTGAACCAAAATCAGGGGTGCAAAAATTGTTCTTTCCTCAGGAGAAACATGCGTGTTCACAATGATACCTACAAGACTTTAACCATTTCCTCGAGCGGCGCTCCAGCTCCCGCACTTTTTTGCACCTCTGCCCCAAATGTTGATTACCTCTGGTAAAAATATGAGGTCCATGACGAAGGTATTACTTAAAGGGGCATTTCGTGACATACAGCCTCTTCTCCGGACTCACCTAAAAAAGTTGAGATTTTATGTGGCCTGTAGGACTCTTATGTGCAAATTCGATTTACTCTGCCAGAAAATAATTGGGTGTTTTTCTTGATAAGTAAAAAAAATGGATAAATAAATCTTGAAAAATACGACTTAGCTTGAAATAAAGAAATGTGGTAAAATGTGATGTTACACCTATGCGAGCGGCTCGGGAAGCTGAGAAGAAACTTTCTTTTTTTATCGGGCCTAATCCACCCATACTTTTATACATGTAGTAACTTGGAAAGAAGTGTCAAAAAGACTAGTATGGAAAGTAAATGCTCAAACATACTCAAAAAAACATCGAATTTTAGGGCCACCAGAGGTTTTGGTGGGTGTTTGTCAGACCCGTATTGGGAGGGGGAGCGAGGGGACGGGTCGCACGGTCCCCTCCAAAAAAAAGTACCCACAAAAGTGATTTTTACTACATTTTTTGATGCCGTCTCATTTATTTTTGCGTTAAATTAATACTCATAAACAAACAAAATCAACATGGCAACAGAGTAAAAGAGAAAAATACTGAGTAAATCTAGAACATCTCAACTAATAATTAAATAAATAATATAACTAAATAATATCTGGATAAATAAATACCTGGATAAATAACTGCATCAATATAATCTCAATAAATGAATATCAATATATAAATAACTCAAATAACCAACTGATATAACTTGATAACAACTATAAAACAATAAATAAGTTTTAAATAGAAAGTAAAGAACACACCACATAACACATGAAACAGAATAAATTTAATTATCAAATAAATAAAAACGACAATCAGAGATCAGAGAACAAGATTGGGATGTAAACATTCAATATGTATAAAACACAACAAACAAAAAACACAAACGACAAACCCCATGTAAAATGAGCTTTCACAAACAAAAAACATTCATCCAGCTCATTGATAGCGTAAAGTTCCCGCTAATAATGCGCGCAACGTCTGTTAATACGGGTGAGCGAAACAGTCCTACGCAGTAAGTAAGTGTGTGAATTATCATGAGCACAGAGCGCCTCCCCTATCGAAACGTATTTTTTTCAGTCGTCACCATAGCACCCCCGCAGGGGCCGTGCAGTATATGTTTAGACGACTGAAGGATTCAGTCTAGTCAGTGGTTCCTTTGAACCAGTTTGGTTGATACCGGCGTAATGCTGTAAGAAGAAGATAATTTGTAACAAAAAATTACCATATTTGACGCCTGTTTGACCTTTGCCCTCTATACCGTGACCCCAAGGTCACGAATAGGGTCAAACTGTAATTTTTCTGTATTTACATATCCCGAGGAATTATTCCTGTAAATTTCATTCAATCGGAGCTGTTTGTAAATTTTGACCTTGACCTTGACACTTTGAACCTTTGGGTCGAGACTATCATAGACCTCTTCTACTATTAATCTTACATCACTGTATAACGGGCTTTATCGTCCTCTGATAGGCCTGAGATAAATCCAATTGGTCTTATTTTTAGCATTTTTTTTTGGCAAATTTCCTTTTTGACCCCCTTAATTACCTTTGATCGCCGGTAAAAAAAAAAAAACCACCCCCCCCCCCCCTCGTGTACACAACAAAAAATGCATTGTTCCAATCAAATAAAAAATTCTACTCTGAGTTTTCTTGAGATAAAAATCTTGAAATTATTTACCTTAACACCTGAATGCCCTTAAATGACTTTGAACCTCCAAATAAAAATCCTTGCATACACCAGGTAACAGGAATGTAATCGCAAGTTAGTCACTGTAACTAATTTGGGTTTTAGAATAAAAAAAAAAAAAAAATGAAAATTTTGGAATTTTTGGGTTTTGACCGGAAATGACCCCGTAATGACCTCTATCCTGAAACCTGTGGACAACCCAAAGACTCTGCCTGGTAACAATACATGTTCTCTAATGAAGTCACTCTGTTACGTAATTTGTACGGACAGCGATTTTTTGAATATTTTTCACATTTTTGGGCTTTTCAAACCGGAAATGACCCCCTTAATGACCTTTGACTCCTTATTCCCTGAACACCCTATATGAAGCAGGGTAAGTGGTTCCTCTGAACCAGTTTGGTTGAGATCGGCGTAATGCTGTATAAGATAATTTGTACAAAAATTCATATTGGAACGCCCTGTTGACCTTTTCACCTCTATAACGTGACCCCGGGTCACGAATAGGGTCAACTCCTAATGTTTATGTATTTAAATTTTAATTTGGTGGTGGTGGTGGTTCTTCTCAAATTTCAGTTCAATCGGAGCTTGTTTGTAAATGTTTGACCTTTGACCTTGAACTTTGACATTTGGGGTCGAGACTATCAGAGACCTCTTCTACTATAAATGTTACTCACTGTAGTAATAACGGGCTTATCTGTCCTCTATAGCGTGAATAAATCCAATTGGTCTTATTTTTAGCATTTTTGGGCAATTGACCTTTTGACCCCCTTAATGACTTTGATCCCGGTAAAAAAAACCTCGGTACACAACAAAAATGCCAATTGTTCCAATGGTCAAATAACAAAATTCTACTACGGTTAGTTCTGGACATAAAATTCTCAAAATTATTGACCTTAAAATCGTCAATGACCTAAATGACCTTTGACTCCAAATAAAAATACCTTGCATACACCTTAAGCATGAATGCATATCGCAGTTAGGTCACTGGACTTTGTGGGTTTTAGATAAAATTTTTGAAAATTTTGGAATATTTTTGGGTTTTGACCGGAAGTGACCCCTTAATCCTTTGAGCCTGAAACTGTGGACAACCCAAGACCCTGGCTAGTAACATACATGTGCTCTAAAAATGACGTCACCCTTCTAACGTAAGTGTAAGGACAGCGATTTTTTAAATATTTTTCACATTTTTGGCTTTTCAACCGGAAGGACCCCCTTAAGGACATTGCTTCTTATCCAGAACACCCTAATAATGAAAGCAAGGTTCAGTGGTTCCTCTGAACGAACAGTTTTGGTGTATATCGGAGGCGCGTAATGCTGTAGGAGAAGATAATTTGTAACAAAAAATTACTATTTGACAGCCTGTGCCATGGTCAAAGGTCAGCCGGGGTCAATGTCATATGACATAACTGGAACGGTCAGCGGTCATTTGGTATAAAGTCTAGTCAAAAGACGTCAAACAAAGACTAAGCTAGACGATGTTAAAATGTTTGATAGAAAGAAAGAAGACGAAAAACGCATCAAAACAGAACAGGCGCCTTAAGGCCGCCGTGTAACGCGGTTTATGTGGCCATAGGCCAGTCGGGTACACGCCGATGGTAATATGACCCCATGTCAGCATGTCAAGCCTTTGACCCCAATGGTCAAGCCCAACCTTGGTGAAGGATCTGAAAAGGCGCCTTTAGCGGCTTTATCTGTCTTCTATAGGCTGAGATCTAGTCAATTTAGTCTCATTTTATCATTTTTTGGCAAAATTGCCCATTGTACCCCTTTAATGACCTTTGAACCCCGTAAAAAAAAAACCTGATAGACAACGCAAAATTGCATTGTTGCAGAGATCAAATAAAAAAATCTACTATGCTTATTTCTGGAATAAAAATTCTTAAACTTCAGCTCATCGAGCTGGTAATTTTGACCTTTGACCTTGAACAATAAAACATTTTTTTAATTTTTTTTTTTTTACATTTTTTTTTTTTTTTTAAAAAAAAAAAACCTTGGGGTCGAGACTACCATAAACCTCTCCTACCATTATGGTACATCACTGTACAAATAACAGGCTTTATCTTCCCTCCATAGGCCTGAGATATAGCTAATTTGGTTCTTATTTTAGATTTTTGGCAAAATTGACCTTTTTACCACCCTTAATGACCTTTGATATCCTGGTATAAAAAAAACCTGAGGTACACAACAAAATGCATTTGTTCCAGTTTAATAAAAAAAATCTGCTTAGCTTATTTCTTGAGATGAAAATTCTTAAGTTATTTAGCTCAAACCGTAAATACCTGTAAATTGACCTTGACCCTAAAAGTAAAATTACCTTGCATACATTGGCTACATACAGCATATCTGAAGGTCATGTACTCGCGCTATGTTTACATTTTGAGATAAAAATTTTTGACTGTTTTGAATCTTTTGGTTTTTGACCGGAAGTGACCCCTTAATGACCTATGACTGCTTATTCCTGAACAACCCTATATGGAGCATGGGTCAGTGGTTCCTCTGAACGAGTTATGTTGATATCGGCGTAATCCTGTGAAGAAGATAATTTTCCAATTATTGGCATATTTTGGCTTTCAGACCGGAAATGACCCCTTAATGACCTTTGAACGCGTTTATTCTTGAACACCCTATATAAGCATGGGTCCGGTGGTTCCTCTGAACAAGTTTCGTTGATATCGGCATAACCTGTAAAAGAAGACATTTTTGCAATTAAAATGACATATTTGGAACCCTGTTACGAGGTCCAAAGGTCAGATTGGGGGTCAAAGTCCCTATGGCTGGTGATGGGTTTCGCTGATCGGTCATTTGGTGCAAACCTGGTCACTATTGGTCAAGCAACTACTGAGCTATAAGCACATTGACCAGAGAAAGGAGAAGCAGAAGAACGCTAGTGAAACAGAACACAGCCAATTGCATCGGCTTGTAACTAGCCCTGGGACAGATCTAATTTACAAGGCGGCCGCCATTGGGAATGGATGGTGATCCCCTTAATGACCCCTTAGAGGTGACTTGACCTTTTGACCCTGTACTTCACAAAATGTCATTAAATGTCTTTGTTACGTGTTACACTTTACAAGGATCATATTATTGAGTTTCAACTCAATCCAGCATGTCAGGGATTTGAACTTTCCCCCTTGTAAATAACGTGACCCCTGGGTCACGGATGGGGGTCAACTGTACTTGTTTCGTATTTATGATTCCACAAGGATTATCCTGACAAATTTCAAGCTCAATCGGAATGTTTTGTTTTTTTTTTGTAGATTTTGCCCTTGAACTTGGGGTCGGACTATCATGGACCTCTTCTACTATAAATGGTACATCACTGTAGTATGCACGGGCTTTTTATCTTCCTCTTTAGACTAGATAAATCCAATGTGGTCTTCTTTTTAGCATTTTTGGCAAAATTGACCTTATGGACCCCCCTTATGGACCTTTGATCACGGTATAAAAAAAACCTCGTGTACCCAACAAAATGCATTGTGCAATGCAAATAAAAAAATGTCTACTATGCGTGGTTTCTGGAGATAAAAATTCTTGAAATTATTTACCTTACCACCGAAAATGACCTTAATGACCTTTGACTCCAAAATAAAACTACCTTGCATACACCAGGGAACATGTCTACATATCTGCAAGTTGTCCTGTACTAGTTTGGGTTTTGAGATAAAAAAATTAAATTTTGGAATATTTTTGGTTTTAACCGTAAGTGACGCCTTAAATGACTTTGTTAGTTTTGTTTTCTTTGATCCTGAAACGTGGACAACCCAAACCCTGGCTAGTAACAATACATGTGCCCTAATGACGTCACTCTGCTCCGTAATTTGAAGGACAGCGTTTTTGAATATTTTTCACAATTTTGGCGTTCAAACCGAAATGACCCCTTAATGACCTTTGACTACTTATCCCTGACCACCCTTTATCCTGAACCCCTCTCTGAAGCAGGGTAAGTGGTTCCTCTGAACCATTGGTTTATGTCGGCGTAATGCCTGTAAGAAATAATTTGTAACCAAAAATTACATAGTTTAATGCGTTGACCTTGCACCTTATACGTGACCCCTGGGTCACGAATAGGGTCAACTAATTTTTCTGTAATTACGATATCCCGAGGATTATTTCCTGTCAATTTTTCATCAATCGTAGCTTGTTTGTACATTTTGACCTTTGACCTTGAACTTTGACCTTTTGGGATCGAGACCTATCATAGACCCTCTACTATAATTTTACAACCACTGTAGTAATAACGTGCTTTATCTGTCCCCTTTAAGCTAAGATATCCAATTTGGTCCTTATTTTTTAGCATTTTTTGCAAAATTGACCTTTGACCCCCTTAATGACCTTTGATCCGGTATAAAAAAAACCTCGTGGTACACAAACAAACATCACCATGCATTGTTCCATGCAATAAAAAATTCTACTACGGGTAGTTCTGGAGATAAAATTCTCAAAAATTATTGACCTTAAACAGGAAATGACCTTAAATTTACCTTTGACCTCCAAAATAATATACTTGCATACATCAGATAACATGAATGCCATATCTGCAAATTAGGTCACTTTACTATGTTTGGTTTTGAATAAAAAAATTGAAATGTTGGAATAGTTTTTGGTTTTTGACCGGAAGTGACCCTAATGACCTTTGGATCCTGAAACTGTGGACAACCCGAAGACCCTGGCTAGTAACAATACATGTGCTCTAATGACGTCACTCTGCTACGTAATTTGTAAGGACAGCCTTTGTTAAATATTTTTCACAATTTGGCTTCAACCGGAAATGACCCCTACTGACTCTTTGACTTTATCCCTGAACACCCTATATGAAGCTTGAGCCAGTGGTTCTTCTGAAACCAGTTTGGTTGATATCGCTAATGCAGTAGAAGAGATTAATTTGTAACAAAAATAATTACAATTGAGCTGTGGCCAGGTCAAATGTCCGAGGTCCAAGTCATCGGTCATTTGATTAAGTCTAGTCACAATACAGTCAAAACCTGACTGAGCTATAAGCAGTTGAAGTGTTGATATAAAGAAGAAGAAGAACGCATCAGAAACCGAACAAGCCCCTGAAGGCCGCCTTTGTAAAGAAGAGGACGCAGAACACGCGAGGAAAACAGAACACAGCCGATTGACAATCGGCTGTGTAAAGAAAGAAGAAAGAAGCAGAAGCCGAAACACGCTAGTAAAACAGAACACAGCCGATTTGCAACTGCTGGTAAAGAAAGGAAGCAGAAACACGGCTAGTAAAACAGAACACAGCCGATTTGCAATCGAATGTGTAATGAGCATTAGTGATCCACAGATCGCCAATTGATTACCTAAAACAATATGAATTTTTATATCATCTGAAACGTTGGCTCAAGATATTACCAAAATAAAGGCAAATATCATCTTACTAATACCTCAAATACCAATCATGATATTTCCTCTACTCACCCTTTCCTTAAAGGAATTTTATTTATATATGATATCTGCCCACGATTCGCTACACGTAGCATCCGTTCCTTCAATGCACTAAACGATTAAAGACGCTGTTAACCACCAAATAACTGTAAAATTCTCAGGAACCTCGCTGATTTGCCATGATTTCTACCTTTTGAACATTAATATTTTTTGTAAATGTACGTTCATGTTTTGCTGGCTTATCTCATGAGTACATATCCATATGACGTAAATTGCACAACATTTCATAAAAAACTATCACACATGTAGTTTTAGAGGATATAAACGGCACGAATCTTTTCTGCAACACTGCTATTGAAAAGTAGGTCCAAACCAAGCGAATAAGCGGGTAGCGTAGGCTACCCTCTCCCAAAAAGGGGGGTGGGGGGAAGATAATAACGGCGCCATCTTTTGATAACAAACACGCTCAAACAAGAACAAAACTAACTCACAACTAAATTGACAAATGTCATGTTAGATATCAAATGGGGTGCTTTTTCCCATTCAACATTTTTTGGATTATCATTAACTCTGTCCACAGCAAAAGCACAATTATTTAAATTCTATTTATTAGTTAGCACAGTAAATTGTCAAATAGATAGGACAATAAACAGTAGGCCTATAGCAGGGAAGCCCCTTGGAGCACTTCACAGTGGTGTGCCCTCTAAGTAGCCAAGGACAATTAAAGGATTATGATGCATTTGGAGGCCACAATTGTAGGTGATAAGTATGATATAAGACCATTTAATCAATTCCACCATATCCCATAACACAATAGATGAGACATTAAAGACTGCATACAGACCACGATGTTACACTATTTACCAGCATTATTTAGGATAACTTGACACAATGTATTATGGGATATTGGATTTGATTCCTTGACCTTCCACATTCTTCAGTCCACAATGCAAGTTGAAACCATCTCGCAAAAAAGGTAGCATTCGGGTCGGATAAAAACAACAACAACTTATATCCCTTTTCAGTAACACATCTTAAATGTTCCCTGTTATAAATCATACCCAGATGCGTTCGGATTTCCAATATTTTTTCCATTTTATTCACCAACTAGCTCCAACTCTTCCAAGCACACTCATTATTACATTTCCTCAATATGATACCCCCATTAGGAACATGGAATATTCCGGATTGACAAGTCTCTAGATGTGCTTCATTTCTTGAAATAACTTGCCTCAGAAATCACCCAAAAATCCACCTTTTTCCTCCACCAAAACACAACACAAGCCTTTCGGCCCTGGAGAAGATTTCAACACATAACATATCCAATTTATAGCTCTAAACACCACTCCCTCCATCCAAAACTGTTGACAGAAGTCCAAATTTTTCTCACAATGCAAAAGGCAGTACCTCCCCCCAATACGTGCACACTTACTGTCTTCTGTCAGCACATTTTTGGATTTCAAAAGTAGACCAATTTTAATATACAGACATACATCCGATAATTAAATCAACCAACTGAAGTTCAGAATGATTATTATTCTAGCCTTGTTAGTTTTAATTTTATTAAGTTTATAATTATAATTATACGGTTAATTATCAAATGTAATAATTCAGGCCTTAGGTGTCACTTAGGGAACTTTGGGGTTAGTGTCACCCATATTTTGTATAATTCTAGTTTATTCTAAGTTATTTACATTAAACTATTCTGTAAATCATTCTGAAGGCATATTTTCACTGAGGAATTCCATGGATAATTCATCCAAATACTCTAACCTAACAAAAATGTTCAAATTCAGAAGAGAAGTTGTACAAACAACTAACTTAGGAGCTGGATTAAATTCAGATCATTGGTATTGAGATGGCAGGACTTGAATTGGATCTAATTGGCATGGTTTGGTTGAATAGCGGCTTATCATAAGGTAATCAAGGTTTATTTTAATCTCAAATCGTGGCCTGTAGGCCAAATTACTAGAGACTTTACAACTTAATAATTACCAGACAGAAACAATGCAACTTGAAGGCAGCAGCTTAAACAGCGCCATATCCACACTACATGAAACACACTTGGGAAGTGCAAGCTTTTATGGTTCATTTGCCCATTTCAAATGAACCATGGAGAAAGTGGTATTTAGGTTTTAATCAATATCTGTTATACAAATTAAATCCCAAATTGAGTTCCCGAATTAAATCCAGCAAGTGGTCCCACTGAGATTCGAACTGAGGACCCTTTGCTCCAGAGGTAAGCTTGCTAACCCCTACACCACACCACTTTCATCCATAATTGTGCAATAAATTATTGACTTCAAAACCCGTTAAGTTGATATAACAACTTGTTTGAACCAACTTACTAAGAAGAGAAATAGTTCAAACAAGAAATGACATGAAAAAGATACAGAAAAGGAGAAGATAAAAAGAAAAAGAAAATTTACAATTTAGATAGAGACAGCTAGATAAATATTGTAGAGATATTGTAAAATAATTAGCAGTCATAAGTCTTCTATTTTGGTTGTAATATATGATTTTTGGCAAGATGAAGGAGATGGTTAAGAATGTTCCGATGTTTGGTGTATTTCACTTTGTTTTCTAATGTCGGTGCAGTGATATATTTTATATAATTTTCTTTAGTTTGAATCCATTTAAATAAACCTTTAGTAACCCAAGTTTTTTACCTTTCTGGACATTTTGACCCCAAAATGTGTTCATTGAAATGGCTAGCACTTTATTTACTTAATAATTGTCCCTTGGAAAGTAAATGAATTATGTCCCCTTAAGGTATTTTGAGAAAATTTATTAGTTTTTGGACAAATTTAACTTCTTTGGCCATTTTGACCCTACAAAGTGTCAATATAAATGGCTACAATTTTGGACAAAAGTGTTGGCACACTTTTCTTACCGTACGGTAAAATCGCCCCCCTCTCCCCCGGAACAATGTTGAAACCTGAAATTGTGTTACAGTGCGCCTAACAACACTCAACATTGATTGGTGGGGAAGGGGAGGTTTTATGGATTAGCAAAAGCTTCAAGCTTAATACCCAAAAAAGTTAAATTTCACACCTTCAAATATGGCCGAATTATGTAAGTGTTAAAGAGCAAATTTTCACAAGGTGTGCCAACTACTTTTGTCCAAGATTGTGTGCGCGAAGTCGAAAAAAAATGGTATAAATTCAGTTGTTTGGCCATAAATTAAAACGAATAAAGATATTAACACCAAATGGGGGCGGGGACTGTTTTAAAACTCTGTACAATCCTAGCTCGGTCCCGGCTATGCGACAACAGGTCTACCTATATAAAATCATACTACATTTTGGATCGCCGGAGTGTCAGAACCGAGCCAAAATTTCACCACATCGGAAGTTATGTTTGAGAAACAAACCCCGTTTAGTTGGTTTGTTTTAAAAAAAAATCCACATTATCCACGGCGATATCTGACCACTAAACATAGCAGAGTAATATCTAAAACCCTGCATCATACCTGCCAACGGAAACTTCAGCCAAACAACAAGATCATCATGGTGATTGTCGTTTTGTCGGCCTACTCTGTGATAGTGACTTGCTAAAATAAACTTATGCCCATGCCGTACTCTGTCAGTGGGTATCCATATATTGCGACCCTGCCCAGGGGGAGGCACTCAAGCATCTTTGTTGGAATGCATGATGGATTGCATATATGCCGCAGATAACAAAGCGTAAAACGTGCATAAAACACATTTTGTAGTCTGCAATCACCATTTTTGGCTCCATTGAAATCATATTGACTACTTCCCCCGTTTTTTTGGAGGACGGTTTGCATCTTTCTGACAAAATTCTGAACACAACAATCACTTATAGGTATAACCAACAAAGCTTCATGCTTATTCCTAAATTAAGTTGAATTTTCCATGTCAGTTTCGTGAGAAACAAAGATTTTTGTGCCAGTGGCGTAGCTAGGATTTTCATATTGGGCGGGGCCATGATCGCATCTCAACCGACAGAAAAGGGGTAGGTTCCGGGGCCCGCCTTAGGGGGGTCCCTGTTTGGGTTGAGGGGCGAAAGCACCGGTGGGGTGGGTCGAGGGTAGCGAAGCCCCCCTGAAATTTTGGTTTTAATATGCTTTAAATAAATGCTTCTGAGGCAAACATTTTTATGAGGTTTTGCATTTTTGTAACATTTACTTGTCGCACCGCTGTCCTTGCCTTTAACCCCCCGCATTTAAGCATAGTTGAGGACAGGTCCCTTTTCCTTTATATCCGCCACTGTTTGAAATGGTTTGTTATTTACACCACGGTGTACACGAAGGTTTCGGTTGAGTATTTTCGTTATTTTATATTTTTTTGCCTGCCGCAATGTATTGTGTACATAGTGAGATTTTCTCAGAATAAATTATTAATTAAACAATCCTTCAGGCCTAGTGAGAAAAACAGAAGTTTGGGTAAATATTTCAAATTACGACCATAGTAAATATTTGCTTTTGAAAACATTGTGTTTCGCTTGAACAAAAAAGTTACCCATTCCAAGATCTTATTGCCCAGCCAAGCCAAACCCATTATCAATAATTAATTAACTGGTTACAATTTACTTAAATCTTGCTTCACATTTCGACAAAAACAAAAGGAAATTTGTTGCAATTAAATAGATTTGGTTATCTTTTTTTAGATTTATTGAGCAATCTTCACTTTCCCCCTGTCTCTAAAATTACTGTTCACCACAAAACCACCATTCCCGGGGACCTCGGCGCGCCTTGCGGTAAATTGAGTCTTAACATTACCAGGAGCCTGACATAAAGGCCTGTACTTTCTCGCTGAACGGCGCTGGGGCGGTTCAAAAAACTTACAATGATCCCTATAAAATTAAAAAATTTCTAATGGTAATAACACTGGCCAAAACCAGTTTGGAATCCGCGATTTCTTTAATTTATTGATTTATAATCGTAACATGCGGCAGTTCTCAGAAGTATTTTGAGCATACAGAATGTATTCATGACATTATTTGTTTCATAAACCGAGTCAGAATCTTTTCAATTTCATTTTAAAAGCCTGCATTTTTGCAATTAATGACCATATTCCTGGCATTTAGCAGAATATCAAAGTAGCTTTTCACTAACCATACAGAATCAAAATAAAAAAATTATGAATTAAATGAATCAGAACAAAACAAACTAAAATCTAGTAATTTCGTGTGATTCAGGTGATATTATTTTTTAAATAATAAATAAACATTTCCTGTTGATATTTTGATGTTTTTTTTCTGGCGATTTTACGGGGTTGATAAAAAATCGATCCTCGTATTATTGATATCTCGACAGGGTACCGTGGGGGGGGCGACGATTGGCGTGTGTGCGACTTGTTATCGTCTTGCCAAATAATCACAACAGGAAAGAGATCAGACTGCAATGGATACTAACTATAGAAAACGTTATATACTTCAGAGTTTGAAACGGGCGATACCTACTGACTGCGCACGGAAGCCTGGTTTTTATGGTGGTGACAATGCGTTTAAGTCCCCCGTTTATGTACTTTTGTACCGCCCTTTTAATGTCCCACTAATCATCAATGATTGTCCGCATGGGCGGGACAAGCAACGTACTTCCCTGCCAAGTCCCGGCTAACCTCCCGGCTTGTCGGGGTCAATACTTTTTGTACAATGCCCGGCTATGTCCCCTGCATATACCCCGCTATTCCCCAGGGACCCCCAGGGCCGGTATTGAAATTGACAAGGAGTGCATACCATGGAATAACACAATCAACTCGTCACTACCAATCGTCTCACTCAATGGTGGTACAATCTAGATTACACACACCTTACCATACTACACCTAAAATCCTTTACAACACACTATTCTCCCATATCTTAGCTACTGCATCATCTGGGCCCCACTACCATGCACTACTCACCAAACTGGGCAACATCCACAAAATGGGCCATTCTCCTTCACAAACCTCACCCCCCAGAACTCACACTTTTGCATTATTTCACTCACTGAAACCTTAAATGAGAAGAGCACCTCAACCACTTCAAACAGCGCTCTTCATCTTTGACTATCACAACAAGCTTTATCCACCGAACTTTCATAATTAACTTTACCACAAAACGACACATCCACATCTACAAAACACCAGACAAGCCGTCAAACTTCATCTACCGTTCCCCTCCCAAAATCTTCCTCTGAAAAGCACTTTATTTATTTCATATCATTGTCGTGCAAACTAAACTTTGGAATTATCTTCCAGAATCCATCACAACAATTACAACAAAAATTCTTTTAATCCAACTGAAAAAACATTTCCTCAACCAGTACGATTTTTAAATTCTCCCCAAGTCCTTATTTCTCTCGCCAGCCTCACTTTATCTATCTCTCTGTCTATCCCTATTCCTTATTTTTTCTTCACCTCGACCTCTTCTACCTCTGCTCCTCATTATGCAATAGTACTACCTACCTCAGCAAGACATGTTGAAACGGTCTGTCCTTCTTGCCCAAATTCCCATATCCTGTATTCCCATTAATATGTTTTTGTTTAGCTTAATATACTTGTTGTTTTTGTTTGTTTGGTTTTTGTGATTATATTTACCTATGTATATTCTAATCACAAATCCCTTACTTGTATCATATTGTAATTTTGATAATTTAACTTTGTAGTATTACAACAGTGCCATCAATACATAAGCCATATCGGGTTGTCCATTACTGTCCTATCATATCCATATCCCTCAACGTTTTTATCTTAGTACAGTTTTACAATTGTTACTTTTCGTAATTATATATAACAACTGTATGATACATTTCTGTCACCGTACGCTAATGTTATGCTGAATACATTAATCTTGAATTAGCTCACACCCATTGAAAAGGAGGTTTAGCCTTGGCTGCGAGCCATTACAACACTTTGAGGTGTTCTTGATTCTAACCCAAACACCCAATACTTGGTTGTATCTGACCACTCCACCACTTTTTCTGCTCCAAAAAATAAACCAAGATAGTCAGAGTCCTGCCTAAGAGGAGTGTTTAACCATGCAAGGGTACAATTTGACTCAACAATTAAAGGCAAGGCCAATGTAATTGCCGACGCCCTTTCAAGAGTCAGCTAAATGCGAACTCTCACCGCTACGTATGTAGTAGCCAAAAGTACAGAATACAGAAAGTTTTCATTGTACTCACACTTTCTTTCTTTAAGGGGGGAGGTGTGACAGCGCCTGAATTTTATTATTTTATGTATTGTTTACATTCCAGTCATGATTAATTTAATCATATACAAATTTAATGAGTGAGGAGAACTGGAAAATATTAATATGAAACTTGCACTGTGTTGGCATTAGCATACTTGTCTGATTGACCTAGTTCTAAATGGACTAAATTGTGGGAGAAGCCTTATAAGACATTTCAGAAGGAGGTTCGTGGCATCGAGGAGCACTAGGAGCACAGTGCTTATTTTCGCCATTCTAAAACTGTCAGATAGGTTTCTTGTTTACCTATAGTCAGCACGATTGCACACACTGTTGATGATCAATATACTGTTTGTGTAACTTGCGATTCAAAACCTTCGGCCCAATGGGAATGTGGCTTCCTTTAACATGTTTCACATCAGCACGAACGAAAAGATTGTGAAATTTGCTAAGGACAAATTCTGGTTTGAAGTCATTTCTCTTTGCTCATTGACAAGAGATTTGACAATAAGAATGTTGAGAACTTTCAAAATTTGATTTTTGTATCTTATGTTATTTATGTAATTCTGGAAAGTTACCAAATCGTAGAGCTGCACAAAATTTGGTGCCTTTGGAAAAACAAGTTTAACATTACAACCAGCAGTACTTTTCTTCGTTCTCCTGTATAACCAGTGAATGGTTTCACCTTTACCACAATGAGTACCTGTAAGGACATTATATAGCGAGTTACAGTTATACTTCCAGTGTTCCTCCAAGTCTACAAGTTTTAATTAATCGGCCGTTCTAACCAAAGTGACTTTTGCGATTTCGGCCCCAAAAAAAAAAAAACCTACTGGGGGACCGTGGCCAGCAAGAATTGTGTCGCCAAGATTTATATGATGTGGACCTATTCTGATTCTACAGAGACTGGTGTGCACCCAACAAGACAACTTTGAACTGTATATATTATTGAGATGTAGTGTGTTTTAAAATAATTTTGAATTTTTAATTAGGGTCGCACTACTAATCATTTTTGCATTGTTATTAATATTATATTTTGTTATTGAGAGTGATTAATTTCCTTTAGTATTCAAAATCGTTGTTTTTGATTACAATCTGGTCCAGTCAATCTTCTTACAATAGTCCATGTGAAATTATGAACACCACAGGGAGGTTGCGTTCTTTCTGACCCGTTGGGTTCGTCCCATAACAGAGATACTAGTCTGATCATGTGACGCATGGTGTGGTGGGTTGAGTTTTGACAATCGCCCTACACAAAAACTTATTAATGCAAGTTTGGTCGAGGTCATCGGGGTCATTCAAAGTCAAAACTCCTCCCTGTGTGTAAGATGTAAAACAAGGTCAATAGAAAATCTTTTTAGCCCATCCAGTAGTACTTGATAGAGGGTCAATAAATTCAATCATTAACCCCGTCACTGCCCCATGGTTTTAGGTCAAAGATCAAAATATACTTTCAAATTTATGTTACATTTCAAATCGCTACTCCTTCTACAGATTACATATTGTGATCACATGATGACTCATCAATGTCTTATGTGGTGTCGTTTTGACATCCCTCAACACAAGTTACTTAATGGAATTTACATCAAAGGTCATTTTGAGGTCATTTCTGGCTACTACTAAAACAAAGTTTGGTACTTTCCGGTTTTATCCCCGTCAACGGGGTGGCCGGTTCACCTCACATTTGCAGCAACCCCGCCCTGACTCCTTCCTTTCCATTTCACCCGATTCAATGCATTCCTCCATCCCAAAAAAACCACCCTCCTACTCCTCCTCCTCCACGTGCTTCTTCTTGCTTCTTCCAGTCTTCTTTGGACGTCCCCCTCCTCCTCAAACCTCCCACCTCAAACTCAAAAGCCTTCTTAACATGCTCGTCATCCTTCCCAACACTCCCATACCAATGAACACTATTCGCCTTCTGCAACCGTTTCACCCGCCTCTTTTCCAAACCCAACATCTGCTCATATTCCTCAGTCCTTGTCTTCATCTGTTCCATCAACTTCACCACCACACTATCAGCTCTCTCATTGCTCTCGCTGTCCTCCTCAACATCCCATCTCATTTTGCCGCTCAGACAACCACAGACCACTTCCTCACTCCCATACAGCATCACTGATCTCACACAACTCTTAACACTGTCCTTTCATCTTCAAAAGGAAATATCTTTCCATGCATCAACTCCCCCACATTCCCTAACTTCATCATTCACCACCCATACCTCACTCTCTCTGTCACAGCCACCTCATATCCACCACCCACCACCTAACTTAGCCCCTAGTATGTGAACTCTTCACTGACTCCACCTACATACACACTTTTCCCTCGCTTTTCCATCATCCCTCCAGCTCCCTTCTCACATCTTCTACACACAAAATCTCTGCCAAACTAAGGGGTCCTCTCTTCATCTTTGTGCATTCCCACATTCTCAGACCCACTGAATTTCCCTTTTACTCTCTTTCTCCACACACCCCACATTGGTCTACCTTACTCGCTAAAAACCACCCCACTCCCTCTCCACCGGGGGGGTTGTGGGGGTGTGGCTCTCCACCCCAACTCACACACACTTTTGTCTTTCCAAGGTTTACCTTCAGACCCTTACCTCCAAAGCCTTCTTCCATTTCCAACTTCTCCCTCAACCCTCTGATATAAAATATTTTCAAAAGCATATCTGCAATATGCAAGGTAACACAATGGTTGCTAACTTGCATATATTCTGATAAATTCACTACAATGTCAATTAAGGTCATTTATGTGGGTCATTCGAGGTCATTAATTGTCAAAGGTCATCATTCATCTTTTCAAATGCTTCCTATTTAGGCCGAAATTTGATAAAATTAGTTGTTTGACATCTAAACATGTTACACTTTCTCAAAATTCATTGAGGGTGTTAAGCAGCGGTCATTAAGTGCTCACTTCCATGCCGAGTACTTCGAATGTGTTCAATCTGTCTACAGATCTAGTTCATATTCATTTCAGTCTCAAACGCAGCCTGTCAAATTTTTGTAACCTTGTAGCATGTTTATCAGAATTGCATGCGTAATATTAGTGACAACCTTCATTGGTAAGTGCTTGTTATACAGTGTCAATTTTGCTCCACACTCAATCAGTTATAGCCGTTGTATCGCAACAGTAGCTATTGACCATTTTGGATCTCAACTAGGTATGATCATTATTTTAATGTTTACTCTCCTTTCATTTTCATGAGGGGGGGGAAGGGCCCATCGTAAAGTGAATATATTTGTTTGAATTGTATTAACACTTTTTATGGGACCTCATAGCAAGTTAACTGCGACTGAATGGTCTTTAATGAATCTAAAAGCTTTAACTGCATGGCCTGTGGACCTGAAAGTTCCCCCCTCCCCGGTCGTAGTATGCATGAAAAAGTCGCTAAAAAATACCTGAACTCTAGATGGCACTTTAAAGGTGTATTATCTCCACACTAAATCAGTTCATTGGGCCCTTTGTTTGCTACTGAACAGAGCTCTTGGCCATAATTGGTGTCTCAACTGAGATATAACAACATTATGATTTGTTTTTTTTCATTGGGAGGGGTCAAAATGCCCTGAAGAATCTCATGATTTTTTTTAATTCATTTTATAGTAGGCCACCGGGCAGATCCCGTATCGTTTAAAAGGTGACGCAACCCCTGGGAAGTACACATTTTTTATAAAAACAACAATCAGTTCTCTGCGTTGGTTTCCTTCACCCTGGTATGTGCAAACGTTTTCGTCAAAATCTACTTGAATTGCCCACTTTCTTGTGAAATCTATCACATATAAAAAAAACTCGGTAATCAATATTTTTTTTACTTTCCCCGGATTATAATATAATCGTAATTGTGTGTTGAACATTGACCACAAACCGCATCTTAAAACGTGCACAATCGCCGTCAACGAGCCTGATCAGCTGCTGTGATTATTGGCGTCAACACACTTGTCAACGTATCATGGGCGTCTCCTGTACCCCGAAAAAGGTCTGGGGACAGTGCATTATGGAACTTAATTCTTGATGTAGATGGTGAATAAATAAAGCCACTACAGATAGGTAGGAAACAAGCGCACGAAAGAACGGAATGGATTTTGTGTGCTGCGCATAATTATTGTCGCCGCCCGGAGAAAATGCCCATCGTTGATTGAAAGATGAACCGAATATCGTACTTACTGCTTAGCCTGCAGAGTTTTAATACATGTCAACGATACAACGATTCGCAGTAATTTGTTTTGTGAAAATGTCAATTGCCTAACTGTTTTGTGTCGTGGCTTTCATCATTTTATTAATTTGTCACGACAGTCATTGGTTTAATCGCATATCTATGTTCATCTATATCAAGTACATACGTCAAACAACCATCTTCCTGCACTAGTACTGTAGTCAACGGGTAGACATGTTTACGCATGCATGTCTTTGCCAATGGTCATGAGTACTTGCCGTATTTCAGGTAGATTCGAATTGTGCTTCTTATGATTTAGGTATAAATGGAATGACCTAGTTTGTTTTTTACTTCAGGCAGCCCCTGCAGCGTATCACTTTCACATGTGACAACTGACTTTGTGAATGTTGATGTGGAGGGACAAGGTTATCATAGGGGTCACATCGACTTGTTACTATTTTTGCCCAATGAATTACTGAGCTTTTTTTCTTTATTAAAATGTGGGTGACCCAATCGACAACCTTATCCACCATTTTCCATCAAAATTGAGATTTGAAGTATCAGAAGTATGAAAAGAAAAGTCACAAACACATATTTTGCTTAGTCATTACCCCAGTAAAATTTAATATATATAATAAATTAAATATTTCCTAACAAAACGTCTCCATAAGTGGTCGACCCTATTGTGGTCCGATTTTCCATATCATATTTAATATCTCCCTCACATAGAAATGTATCCCCAAAACATCTTATTACAAATTTTGAATTATTGAATTGCTTTGAGTAAGCAACAATGTGACTAAAATTAAAATTGTCCCATTAGACTGCATGTTAATTATGTGGTCGACCACATTTGGAGACTTTTTTTCATAACTACATGGAATATTTTCTTGGACTTAAATTTACTTCAGTAATTCAAAAATATGAACTTTGTTCTGATCCCAAAATAATCAGATTTAATAGGGGGGGTTGTCCCCTGCCCATCTGCTCATAGCAGTGGTGTAAATTTCTTTTTGACAAGGGGGGGGATGGGGTTGATGAAAATTTATGAATGAAACAGGGTTTGCTGAAAGGATCCATTACTAGCACATGTGCGCGCGAAGCGCGCTAAAAAATTTGCCATTTAGAAGCTAATATCGTTAAATGTAATTGTAATTAGAACAAAATGTGCGCGAAGCGGCGGAAATTTACCATTTTTAAACTATTATGGTAAAATATGAGGTTATCTTTGGTGAAAAACACATGAACAGACATCATCATTGGGGGGGATGATCGTATTGACCATCCCCCTCATCAAAATATTGGGGGGATATATCTCCCCCATCCCCCCGGGATTTACGCCTATGGCTCATAGTCCTTTCTCCCTGCCAGCCCCCAAATGGAATGACCTTTGTACAGTGTCTATAGAGAAGGACCAAATGTGTGTTTCTTCTTAAATTATATCTCACCCACCCATCATTACCCCACCCCACTCTCACCCCACCCCAACCCAACCCAAAGGTAATCAGAAATCACCCCTCCTGAATTTATCCCCTCTTACATCACGGATAAGCTGCAGTATTTCATTAATTAAAAGAAAATGGAGGGGTCCTGAACTAAATGTTATAGCTCCTGCCCACATAGGGTGTATTGAGTCCATCCCACAATGCACCAGTTTGTGGACATTTCACCTAACTATAAGGTCATGTGATCCCACCAAAGTCATATTTCATAAAAGTAAAAGTCATAAACCCCTTGCACTCATTTAGCCTGCAAAAGTACTTTTTATCCCGAAGCTCTTACACTTCATTCCAACACATGAACATAGGCACATTGCAATGCACTATGGGATTTGTTTAAAATACCATCTGGTCCCTTCCCCAGGTATCTACAATAGCTTACAATTTCCCTACCAGTTTTAGTATTCTTTTTAAACATTTACAATAGTTTGCATGTTGCTGTTTTGAACTAATATGAGCACTATGGAAAGCTTACAATCCACACCCCCTTCAACACATCGCCACCCAGGATCCCTACTCAAAGATACACACATAACTAAAATATGCTCTTCTAAATTATACCACTCACTCTG
>JAMKCH010005083.1:0-56148 GCA_023653785.1 Ophioderma brevispina
ATGATGTCATTTTTCTATATTGCATGTACATAAGACCGGTATGCCATGCTTTAACTCTAAAATGCCATAGCAACTAAAAACATGAAACGTCAAATTGGTAAGTGATTTGAGTTCTAAGTAGAAACCACCACTAATAAATAGTCATACTACTTCTAACCTACTTAAGGATTTATATTCATGATATTAGAAACAGGTCTTTCATTGATGTCAGAGTTACTATACCAGAGTGGGCCATTTGGCTATGGCTCAATATCAGGGAAAATCTGTTGGACTATTACACATACTATAGTGGTGTTTTTTATCGTGTCAGTTCATTAAAAGTTTTCGACGAGCCTATTCGTGTTAAGAGGTTGCGCGTTTATTCCAGGAAAATCCATGCACTTTTATGGCGTGTATTAAGGCCAAATTCTTGCTGGCTTCACTGAAATCGATTTCCATTCATAAATTTATCCGTTCATTGATGTGAACCAGTAACCATTGAAGAACATAGTTGGAATGGCACGTATGCGTATAAATAGTAGAGCGTGGCTTATTGATCCCCACACCCTCTTCACGCGAAGTGATGTCGGTTAGATTGATTTAAACGGATGTGGTGGCAAAACCCCCGAATATACATACATGAAAAAGTCCATTAAGTTTATTATTTAGTAAATTAATTCATTTCTACCCATAGACACGACAAATATATGGATATCAAACATCCCATTACTGATTTAACTCCAAATGGGATCATGAAATTTAAATTAACTTAAAATCATATACCAATTTTTTTTGAGGCTTTTATCTGCAATTAACGGACATTTACGTTTTATTAATGTAGCTACTGCACTATATCTTTCGGCTTTTCAATTTCAGTATCAACCCATCCCTCCAAATGAAACCATACCCTCGACATATGCATGACTGACACGAATAAAAAATCAGACTATAATTCTTGGTTTGTTCATGAACAAAAATACTACTGTCCATTCAATTATGCTTAGCCCTCTGTTTTTTAAATTAATTTTAGAGAAGGTATTTAGTGGCGGGAGAAAATCGGGAAAAAAGTTGGTAATTCATATAATTAACCAAAGATTTTAAGGTGCGTGCTTGAAAGTATTTCTTTTCACACCCAATTCTATTCAATTTCTGCGATTTTGGGCCATCAATCAGCAAGGAAGCGGGACCAGTCGAATATTCGTAATGAGCATAAACTTTTCAGGATGTTCCATTTATGCGATAGGCACTTGTGTAAGATAGTGTGTAAAACGTTGCATCCCTCTTTGACAGTAGAAAACTTTGATCGATATCATCAACAATGCTTGCAATGTATAAACAGCGGTATATTTTATTCGCGGGATTTTGAATGCGTCAATCATTGCCTCTGATCAACTTTGTGTTTATTCATGGTGTGTTTAGTTGACGTGACATCAATGTTTACTCACGCAACTTAGCACGGTGTTACTGACGTGGATCAATGTGCGAAGGACATCAGCATTCAGCTACAGCAATTTGGCTATTTATACTGATTGAGCGGGAATTTTAAAAGCATAAGCCCTACAGGTGCTCAGGCATACCGCTGGACAGCGACTTGTTTCGTGTGCCCGCGGGAGTCCCGCATGGCACTCGTCAATACAAAAATATTCGCTTCAAACTTTCAAAAAATACAAAACAAACATTCTTTTGTATTAGGTCCTTAATAAAAAGAGATGACACAATATCAAAGCAGGTCACTGTCGACCAAGTCTGCTGGTCCGCCGATCTTTGATCGCATGGCCCCGCGCGTGGTTATCGCTACATCTATAGTCGCTTCCTACCTCGTTTGTAAATTACCAAAGAGCCACCTTACACGTTTCTTTGTTCTATTAGATTTTACCCCATGTGTCACCTCTAGTACTTTTCCGAAGGTATGAGCATTGAGAGGGGATGTGCCGTGTGTGGAATTAAAATTCCAAGCCATGAAACAGCTTGAACTGCAGTCCCGAAAATCATTCTATGCTCAATGAAAGCATTCAGTCAAAGTAAGGGATTTATAGCTAAATAAATCCTCAAAACCTTCTGACTTACTCGCATTTACTTCATGTTGATTCTGATATTGCGTATTGATGTTATTGAATTTGGCATTTGTATTTGTTAAGAAGGAGCAAAAAGTCTTTGCACTCTTATGTAAAGATGGTGTTATAACATAAAAGGCAAGATTATCTTAGTTCGTCAGAACAGGTGAATCGGGACACATATTCTGCCTCCTCTCCGACGAATCGACACATCCAAAACTTTTCCTATGTGAACGATGGGTGAATCTACTATAATGGTACCAGATAGTTCAGGGGAAGTCCAGGACACAGCCTGAAGGAGGAATGGAGTATGCCTTTTTCTATGATAGATTTAGCCTCACCAATTGGACCCTCAGCCATAATTTTTGGAGGGTGTGCAAAAATTTGTTACCAGTGCCATTTGACAAATCAAATATGCTGCTACCGTCCAAAATAACTAAACATCCCTTACGTATTTCGGATAGAGACAAAATATATATCGGTACCCCGGTGTTTTTAGTTTTATTTTAAACACGAGAAAAAGTGTTGGTAATTGTCTTTTTCATTACAGTGCAACAAAAATCCAATATGGTCGGCTCAAAAGTCAAAATTATACTCGCGGAATCATTACAAAATGATATTAATCCTCCATTATACCCATTTACGGTTTGATCCATATTGAACACTAAAACGTGTTCTGCAGCGGTTTAAAAAATCGTACAATTGATCATACTTGCCAAGTGTTACTTAACCGATCTAGAATGCATTCCAACGCATCCGGACAAGTCAAGTTTTTGCACATTTTGCAGTTTAGGGCTTGATTCCAGTGTATATATGCAGCTTTAGCTGCCACTTGATGAGATTCATGTATTGATCACTACCACACCCTTAATTGGCGTTTCTCTGGTTAATGGACATTTTCAAAATTCAAGAGGGAGCCAATGAAAGCCGCCTTTAAACAATAGTAAAACCTACATGATATGTGTATTATATGTAGTTACATCAACTAATTATTAGTATAAAGGTATAAGCTATTGGTATATGGATAAGTATTTTTACCATGTTTGAATTCTTATATGGAATTTCGGTTCTTTAACAGCAACAATGTTAGATGGTGGGCCAATGTGGCTGCCTTTTACCTTCTTAAAACTATACATACGAAACATATGTATTGTATTAGTTAAAACATCCAAAATGATATTTAAGTTTAAATTAAATTATGAGATGTATGCCTTTCAGCATTAATAAACTCGTATTGGTATATTTGTTTTGAGACCGTGCCTTAACATATTCAAAATGAGGCCAATATATTAGTGAATATATGACAATTGAGGTTTTAAAGTCTTAAAAGGCAGTTCAATTGACTGCCATCTTGATCCGTAAGCTTGTTAACACACTTGAAATTTCATTATATGAGTTCCTACTGGGTATAGAGCGCAGAATTATGCCTCTATTACAATAATTGCTAGTTATGGTCAATGAATTATTTCAGGGATATTGGGTTTTAGGGTATGGGGGGGCCCCCCCCAATAAAAAGAAAAAATTTTTGGGGATTTTGATCGTAATGTTGTGATCAATCACGTCAATACCCCGTCCAAAAGATTCCTCATGCTTTAAACTGATCTTATTGAATAAAATTTGGCCATTTGAATGAATTGAGAGTGATAGCGGCCATAGTGGATTCTAGAAACTGCACTGCACGAAATTTGCACACCCTCCAGAAATCATTAGCTGGGTCATCATGGACAAAAATCGATCAATGAAAAATCTGTACTCGCATTTCCACCCTGTGCCCACAATTCCTCCTGACTAGAACGATGACAGATCATTTGCAATTTGGAGGAGAAATGGTCAAATTCAAACAATAAAACAAACACAAAAAAACCAAACAAAAATGTTTTAAATTTAAAAATCCTGTGGGGTAATTTCGTGAGTACAAAATTTTCTTTCACGAATTTTTCCCGGCACATCGACCTTCTCTCCTATGTCTTAAAAACGAGGGTCTAAGCTCATTGAATTGGACAGTAGTGAGTTCTGGTATTACAGTGTACTTGTTCTGGAGTGTAACTACAAGCTTTATGCTTTGGATATATATTCACTATGAGCATAAACCTCATCACATGGTGCAGTTCACTAGCTAGTCATCAGGGCATTTAGCAAATATACCCCCTCTTGTTTCTATGCATGATTTATGATACCCAAACATGCATCTCAGCTGTTGTTGACAGGTGCACATCCAAGGCTACTGAACTCAGCCCTTGGTAGATTAGTGCATGCCTTGCCTCATAGTGATGGGGAGTGTCAAACATGAATATGAATTCGTATAAAATGTTTTCCTCTATTCTATTTTACGCGGCCCTTGAAAATTTTTTAAAATGACCCCCCCCCCCCCCCCACCAAGAAAAACCGGAAAGACCTTATAGGGGTAGATAGTATCAATAAACATCAGCATAATTAGTCTCTTTCCCGTTCTTGGGGGTGGTGGTGGGTTGTCTACCCAAAATTCTATTTTCCCATTGAAGCCTACACTTAAAATATCCCTCTGAATGTGCCATTTGTCTTCAAAATATGAACATTTCCTGTTTTCAAGTTTGGATCAGAACACTTCACATTTAAAGTATATATGATTTGCAAAATCGTTACTCATATTAACGCAATGTCAAAACTGAGGTCGCTTCACCTCTGTTTATCCTGCCAGGTCCTTTCTAATTGCTTGCACAGGTGATCGAATAGGCGCAACATCCGATTCAGCTTTTCCACCTTCAATTCCCATACAGGACCTGTTATACTGGTAACTCTATTGCACTAATTCAGCAGGTACCTGTTATAACTGACTCAATGTATACAATGCATACAGTGCTATCATCTCAATATATTAGATCGCTTTATTCCGAAAGCTGATGTGAAAGGAATTAAAATCAACAACCTCACTTTCCCATCCCCTCCCCTAGTGTAGTGGATAAGAGCATCGATTTATAATGTATGTATCACAGGTTCGAATCCAACCATGGCATTTTTAAAATAAATGTATTTCATTATATTTTAGTTAAGAGAAAAGTACTAGTCCAGGGTTGGAAATATGCTGTAAGCAATACGTTAAGCAAAAGGGAACCCGTTTCCACTGGTACCTGCGGTCTAGCCTGTATGCAGTGTATACAGTGAGTTCAGTTATAACATGTACCTCTGAATATCATCTACAGTTAAACCAGTTCCTGCATGTGAATTGGTCGCTTTTCAGTAGGTCGTGGGACAGGCGTGGATCGCGAAGAATCTCGTCTCTCTTAAGAGGTTTTCATATGTTCTGAATTCCTTTAGTGTTTGTCATATCCCTTGGACATGACATACGCGCGCGCATCTCTTTGCGTGAACGCAACTTACTTTGCAATCGCACAGTGCGTCGTATTGCGTAAGCGGGCGTACATAGTTTCCGTTTCCAAGGAGTTTTGACAATACTATAGCGCTTACATTAAAACTGCGTTTTGGGGAGTTTTGTAATCGTTATCTGTGTAACTCTCTTAAACTCAGATTAAATCCAGAGTCTGGAAGTTGAAAACGGTGTTTTATGCAGATGAGGCTTTGAATTTCGAGCTCGGATACCGCTGTTTATTAAATTGATTGCGTCTATGGAAACTTAAAGTGTATCACTCTCGCCTTATCTAAGAGAAGCTTCCTTATTTCCGAAAAAAGGAGCCCATCTTGAGATAATGCCTTGTTAACTGGAGATAACAAATCTTGGACCACAAATACCACCGATCCTATCTGCGGTTACGGGAAGCTGATCCCAGAGGGAAGGAAAGGGGTAAAGGGATAGAAGCTAAAAAAGCTTGGACATCCGTGGCGAGATTCGAACCCGGAGCCTCCGGCGCACCTTCCATATGAACCAGGCCAGCGATTTCGTGCCCATATTAGTGTTGGTGCGATGACTCATCGCATCTGTTTGGCCTTAGTGCATGAGTTTCATTGGTGTCCTGGTGGTGTTCTCGAGATAACTTTTTAGTGCGTTAATTAGGGTTCCTCTTTTTTTATCTACATATAAGTGCCGTTATTTGGGGTTCAACTTTGCCAACACAAGATAGGAGTGTTACCTCAATATAAGGCACATTTTTTGATTTCACCTTGCTCGAGCTAAACTTTGTTAACACTAGATTAAGGACCGTGTATTTGGGTAAGCTTTGTAACCCTAGATAAGGTTGCAGTATTTTATTATCTCCAGTTCAGTTGGCGGTATGAGGATATAAGCTTAGCTCCTTTAGGTCGAATAAGGCTAAGTTGATAAACTTGAACTACATAGTGTCTGATTGTGCAAAGCAACTTTTCTTGAAAGCATTGTGTGACCCTCCTTGACCCTATTCTATGAATTTCATGACGCATTTTGAAATGTCATTAATAGAAATAATATTTGGAAATTAAATAAAAAAAGAAAAACGTAAAAAAAATAAAAAAAATTATTTACATTTTTATTTCAATTGAAGAATTGCGGGTCCTCTTGGAAAAGTCTCTGTTTCTTTAAATTTTACAAAACATCCCTACACGGGCCGCAAACCTAGGTTATTTAACGTATGCGCTGATGAATTATCCTTTTCGTTTTGATGTGGATGTGATCCCTTCCTTATTCGTACATAAGAGATTCCTTGCTTACAACGATCCGGTCTTATTCTATAAGTAGAAAAATTTAACCCATCGTGTCACCTTAGTACTTTTCCGAAGGTATAGCCATTGAATGAGGGATGTGCATTGTGTGGAAATTAAAATTCAGCATTGCACGAAAAAAAAGAAAAGAAAAAAACAGCTTGAAACATGCAGTCCGAAAAATCAATTCTATGCTCATTAAAGCATTCAAGTCAAAGTAAGTGCATTTAGCCTACATAATCCTCAAAACCTTCTGACTAATCGCCTTTACTCAATGTTATCATGTATTTGGTAATTTTAATGTTATTTGAATTTGGGCATTTGTATTTTGGATAAGAGGAGCAAGTCTTTGCACTTCTAATGAAATGGTGTTAACATAAAAGGCCGGATATCTATTTTTCGTTCATGAAACAGGTGAATCGGAACACATATTCTGCCTCCTCTCCGAACTATCGACACTATCCAAAACTTTTCCCTCTGGTGACCCGATGGGTTGAAATCTACTATAGCAACATGCAGAATTAGCATCACCTCAAATACATTTGTTTTGTAAAATAAAAATAAACTTAAAAACAACTCCCAACCTTTCCGATGATATTATATCATTGAAACAGAAAGGTCCTATAGCTCTAAACTATCAATCACAAGGTCAGACTTCACGATCGTGTCATATATGGATAAACAGTGCAGCCAAGCAGAGCTAATCAGCGAAGTAACATCCAGGCTTTGCCCTTGCGTATAATAGGCTTCGTGACCTGTAAACCTCTGTACACAGTCTGAAGGGAATATCTTTGGAAAATAACTTACAAATTAGTTGGACATATGCCACACGGACTGACATGCCCCAGTCACGAATCACCTGAATGGCGGCTACCTAGACATATTAGCACGTGCCACGCGCCAGACGGATATTGGATTCAAAGAATCTTTTCATTTTCCATTAAAGTCTCAAAATCCTCACTGTTAAGTACATCTTTTTGCCATTTGCCTGCACAACATATTCTCCTTTCGGTCCGGCGGAGTCAGGGGTCAGTAACTCTGAGATGGCAACTTACATGTATCAATAAGATCTACGATTTTGATGTTTGAAATTACTAATAGATTCCCGTGTAACGCGTTAACGATACAACCTCATCTGTCAGACGGTTGTCATATGTACAATCCTAACCAATCCCCAACTTGGCAAACTGAGTCACTATTATACCGTGTTTAAGAGCTTTGCATACCATCATTTAATAATTCCTTGCCGCCATAGGTAACTGCAAGCTTTCTAATCAAATTAAAACTCTTAAAGATAAATAGTTTAGACTTGTTTAGGAGTATCCAAGACCAGGGACGTTCCGCGATACTGCAATTTTTGTTCTATGTTTAAATGAATATTATCAAGCGTCCCATGCCTAATTACTGTTGGAATTGTGTGCTAATGACGCTCTAAATAGACGTTAGAACTTGTCGGTGTAATTGTACACTACCCCTTCCGTTCACCATTTCCATAATTTTCTGGTTTAAAATGTGACACCGCCAATTAAAGTTGTTTGTTCCGATTTAGTGTTTCGTGTTCTCTTCTTGCATCCTTCCACCATGGTTTTAATTTAAGAAAATTCTCGGGTCAGTCAGGGGCTCCCAAGACGATTGAACCAATCACCCTTAAACTTATAAACCTGATAGCTTCTGAAAGAGGTTATAACACTGTAATACTTAAGTCAGTGGTTTTTTTTATTTGACGAGGTGGTTTCTTGGCTCCTTTGAATGCATTTTCTTTAATGAGTATGGGCACTCAATGCACAATTTGAAATGTTTTGGAAAAATGAGGACACATCTTTCTTAACTCTGATCGACTTAATTGGCAGAACGCCATTTACAGCAAATCAAAAATCTAATAATCGCATCATTTAGTAAAAACGTGGTTGAGCAATGGATGTAGGAGAGAGAAGCTGTGTTCTCTTTTAATGTCAAGACAAAATAGTCCTTACAATTAAACTAACTTTGCAGTCATAGTTTCTTAAAACCAAAATACAACGGTAACCAGACTACATTTGAATTGCCTGACGTATTACACTCTTTACACGGTCTAGTCTCATTCTGTCAATCTTTCTTTTAAAATTAAACTTGGGAAAACTCAAGAACTCTCTTTGCTGATCATCATTATTAAATCTGTTGATTGAGCACCACGCTTTATGTAGTTATACGCGTGACGGTTTTTTATGCATGTATAGCCTGGTATATTAGTACTCTTTCAAAGCATATTCTGCTGGACGCCGGGTTGTTGTTAATAATTAGCTGGCAAAGGAGTTTTTAATTTATTGAAATTTGGTGATTTTCCAGAAAAATCCGCGAGAGAGTGTGCGTATCTTTTCTCTTCTTGGTACCCATAAAAATCTCTCGGCAATTGTGTGTGAAGAAATACTCTCTCAATCACTATCGTACACAGCCGAATGTTATTGGTAAAATACAATTGCTGAAGCTTTTCTAATTTTCAAATTGCTACGATTCTGCATGACTCCAAGTACTCTGCAGTGCTAATGTCTATTTTACTCTGAACTCGCCGAGGATTAATATCTAATTCAAACACCTTTAAATTATCAAGTGCTTCCTCAAGTTAGGGTAGTGCATCGACATCCCAGGATATGAGTGAGTTTTCATTGAAAGAAAGGCTTCATTCTTTCTGAGGCTGAAAGCTCTCAACATTAGGTGTTTTGACAACGCTTTGTGTTTCCGTCATAAGCACAATGACAATCTACACAGTTAGCTCGGTGATACATCTGCTATTTCAGGAAACTTACCTTCTTCTTCAATTGCCAAAATGTCAAATCAGGACAAGTTTGTGTAGAATACTAGATGTGTACCACACAATGACAGAAGAAGTTAATGAAATAATAAGTACGTCTTCTTTTGCCAACTTCAACAGGTTAGCCGGTGACAAACCCTGACGGAACTGTTGGCCAGTATTGGGTTTGGTCTTTTACATCCAATTGTAGGAGATCTAGTCAGAAAACTAATCACGTTTATACACTCCGACGGAATAGTACTGATTTCGAGATTAGATGATCGGTGGTTAGGATATGTAGTTCTTAATGGCATGTTTTCGTCTGGATATGAAGTTCAATCGGAGTGACCATTAAAAATAAGAGTTAGTGCTTAATACACGGCCAGATTCTTACTCGCGAAAGTATTATGATGCGGGACCTACAGCTAAGCTTACATATAAGTACACAAGTCAGTTGGTCCTTAGCAGTACCAATCATATAGTGTACTCTGGGTAACCGCTAGATGACTGAAAGTACAGGTAGAAGGAACCAGTTTACCTCATAGGGTACTCCCCCACCAGTGTCTAGTAGGCAACACTTGGCCATAGTGGGAGTTGAGTATTCAGTGTTATTCATATCCTTTTATGATATGAAGTAACCTGCTAGATGACTGAAAGCTACATGTAGAAGACAACCAGTACCTTCTAGTTAACTCCCCAACCAGCTGTCTAGTATGCCACACTTTGGCCCATCGTGGGAGTTAGGCCATTGTTCTCACCTTTTCTGATCTGAAGTAACCTGCTAGATGACTTAAAGATCATGGAGAAGGACACCATTACCTCATAGGTACTCCCCAACCAGCTGTTAGCAGGAAACACTGTGGCCACAGAGGAGTTATCTTGTTCTTCCCTCTTTTCTGATCTTTTACAAGCTTAGTAATAGTGACCTTTGAGGGGGCATCACCACACCCTATATAGATTTGTAAAAAAAACCTATAACACAAGCGACCAAGACAACAATGAATAATATCACATTGGGTCCAACGCCCATTTAACGTGAGAGTACCTTCACAGTGGTGCACTAGTGGTAAAGGTACTGCGTGAGTACCTACGTAATGTATACTCTCACTTTGTGACAATCGATGGGTTAATCTGTGGCTATGCCACGAAGTACTCCAAACAGAATTGGCACCTATCCTAGCCGCTTAACTTTTAACAGGTATCTTAGAATCACTACTCAATCTACAGTTTAAAATGTGTTATTGCTCTTTAAAACAACGTGAAATTGTACTATTTTCAAGAGTGACTAATAAGATCACTCAATGTTCTTATTTGAAAGAGTGATAATGGAGTAAATTGCAGTCTAATTTAAATGTGATCAGAGTAAATTGCTGAACACCAGTCTAATATCACTCTGTTTGGAGTATATCTGTAAACAGTACTCCCCCTTGCTAGAACTGATTACGGTAGTTACTACGAAGAGTAAACATGATTCCTTAAATACTTCAACAGGTTGGACGGTGACAAACCCTGAAGGAACGCGCTGGCCAGTATTTGGGTTTGGTCTTTAAACTCATTGTATGATATCTAGTTCAGACCACGATCTAACTTTTAGGCCACTCAGCACGAATATTAGTTTTATTTCGATATAGATGATCATGGTAGAATGGCATGTTTTCTCGGGATATGAAGGTTCCGAAGTGACGGCGAAGCATTATTGATGCGGTACCTACAAGTAAGTACATCTAGTACACAATTCAGTTTGGTCCTTAGCCGTACCAATCATATGTGTACTCTGAAGTAACCTGCCTAAATGACTGAAAGCTACATTTGAAGACACCAGTACCTTCATAGTAACTCCTCCACCAGCTGCCTAGCAGGCAACACGTGACCCATAGAGGGAGTTATCCATTGTTCTTCACTCTTTTCTGATCTTTTCAACAAGCAATAATAGTAATTGACCTTTGAGGTGAGCATCACCAAAACCTATAGATGATTTGTAAAAACCTTACCACCAAAAAGAGACCAAGACAACAATTAAATAATATCACATTGGGTCCAACGCCCATTACGTGAGGTACCCTTCACAGGGTGCACTAGTGTAAGGTACTGCTGAGTACCTACGTTGATGTTATCCTCACTTTTGTTCCATCAATGTTTTATCTATGGCTATTCACGAGTACCCAACGCATAATTGCACACTAGCTAGCTCTTATCTTTTAACAGTTATCTTAGAATTACTACTGCAAGCACAGTTAACATGTGTTATGCTCCCTAAATACGATTTAGAGTTTCTACAAGATCACTCCAAATTTTTAATTATTTGAAAGAGTGGATATGGAATAATTGCGGTCTAATTTAATTTTTCAGAGTATCATTTCGGACACCATTCTAATATCACCTGTTTGGATAATATCTGTAAACATCCTTGCTAGAACTGATTACTGTAGTTACTACGAAAGAGTAAAATCTGATTTCCTTATATAAGTACTATTGGTCTATCTAATATTTATCCGGACTGAGATTTTCACTTACGAGTTTTCAAATTAACATCAACTTGTTGAAGAAAATTTAAAACATGAGAGGAAGAGTTCAAAAAATCCATTGTTTAGCCTTTTATGTTACAAGATTTTGTAAGTTTTGTAAATATTGTAGCCAGAAAATGGAAACAGCTCTGAAACTGAAACTTTGACATGTGTATATAAAGATATTTGTTGTGAATTTCATGGATCTGAAAATAATTATGGTGAATATTGATTAAAAATAATCAATATATTGATTTTGGACTTGGTAACTTCTTGGACTCAGATCAAAAAGATGCATGGTTCAAAAGAACCGAGAAACTAATTTGGCCAAAAATAGGCAACTTTTGACGCTGATGGTCTTCAATTGTCAGATGTGCCCATAACTTTTCATCACAATCATGGTTTGGTTAGCCTTAACGGGCTTTCAACAGCATCAAACCTGTGATTTTTTACCATTGGAATGCTTTGTATCTTGTCTGATTTCTTTCCCGTTCCGATGCTTCAGGCTAAAATATGGTTTGTTGCGGTAACCGAAAATGGTTGTAGAGTACTCATGTTACTATTGTAATACACATAATGGGAGCTAACATTAAACATAATATGTTCTGGTATTCAAAGAAAATTGTAATTAAGATTTTGGTGATCGCAGAAAAATATATGTTGTAATCGGGTAGGGCACCTTTAATGCCTTTAATGAAAAGTGACAGAAAGGCGAAAGCCCATCTGTAAACTGAGAACAAGTATGTCAAAACCGTTAACAATTTTAAATCTTTTATTACTTTATTAAAATAGTCCAAGTCTGGCAACAATCAGTAAATGGTTTTTATTTATGATGTTACATTGCTATACTAGAGAGTATTAAAATACGGTTTTCATGAAAAGGTCTAGTCATTGTCTTATCAAAAATAGGCCGAGGAACATGAATGAGTGAATGGTGTAGGTTTTCCTAACCCCGAACTATTTCATCGCGGACTATACAATAACAAGGGCTATACGCTACTAAAACTCGTCCAACGACACATTAAAGGGAAACTTAGAATTCTTCATTTTTTAAAAATACAAATATAATAATCGCGCTCTTCACAAACAGGTTGTCGTTGGAGATAAGAGATAGACAAGTCCCGCCAGGAATTGAATGAAGTATGTGAAATTTAAATGCCAACTGACGTAACATTTCCGCATTACGATACTATTATCATTTTTTACAAACATTGTAAAGACGCATGTCACGTTTTGTGCCTGTAAAGTTAAGATTTCTTGCTCGTAATTCCACAGCAAATGCATGACAATCTTTTGCGAAGTTGTCCGCAATCAGAAGCTTAATAAGAAGGTTTTGGGTGACCTGTACTTTGACTGGGCAATAACTTCCTGAGACTGCTTTTGTGGATTACAGTGAAAACGTCCGAGATGCATAGTATAGCTTAATCGGTACAAGAAGGAGAATGGAATAATTAATTTCCTTTCGGTTCATTGTCATAAATTTAGAAGAGAAAGACAATGGATTTTTTGTCAGAATTCATAAATTATATCTGCGCCCAATACTCATTAACTAAAAATATAACCTTCGCGTTACATTCGAAACGAATATACATAAATAATACGACGTATCACTGGACATTTATAGAAATTCAGAGTTTTTTCCTTATATGCTGGCATCCTACTAAAACCATCTAACACTTTAAGATTTAGGTAATAAGTCTTTAAAGGGACAGCAGAGATTTTTGAGGGTAGGAATTCTCCTCAATTTGATTTTTGATACACTAACCGAGGTAAGTTTTTTGGCAACAATTGAAAAAAGAAAACCAACACCTATGTTTTGAACGCCGCTGTTATCGTAATCTTTTGTGTCTCTTTAACAATAGTCGCTTTTCCAATCATCAACATGCTGTACAAAACACAGAAAGATATATACCAACTGCAAAGTACTGTTAATCAATAACGGTGAAATGTAGTTTTTTATCTAGCAACCGCATTTATATAAGCACGTAATTTAGTGTTAACAGAAACTCATTCCTGACGACAGACATTGGGCTGCCAACATATTATTTTGTTTTAGAGGGCTATCCACAAAATCAATGTTGCAACATTGATAAATTAATTTGTTTCCTAGTCTCGTATGATTGTTTGCTGATGTAAACTAGTTCTTTTGGAATAAAATGCTAATAAATACTGACACAAATATCACGCTTTTCCAAATTGTCAATATTGCATGTGTACCCCTTAGAACTGGTATTCAATAGCCAGCCATGTCAATGATCCCTTTGCATCGCTAAACATGGATCGATTGACAAATTAATGCATTGTAGTCCTGGACGGTATGCATCTTGTCACCACATGTCTTTGTGGCTAACGTCAAAATTGAATACGGTCTATAGATATCTGTAACTGATAACATTGTAAAGATTTAGATGATCAACCAAGAGAGGTATCTTTCACCTGGATACCATTTCTTAGAATCACGGAATAAGCTAATATGAAGCATGTAGATAAGAAGTACTTAAGTTCACAACTTTAGCTCTAAGGAAATGTACACCACTCTTTCAACAATACGTAAATGAAAAGGTGGTTTTATCAAGTTTTGAAAATTATTCATGCTTTATGCTTTTTAATTTATGCCAAAGATGAGTTGAAAATGGAAGGGTCCATGACCGGTAAATAAGTTATTGGTGCTTCTTATTCTACACGAACAATTTTCACTCAATTATACGATTATGGCGAATAGGTATGTGTAAGCTATTTATGGTTTGGTCTATGGAAGGAATCTATGCGGCAGCCTGAAAAGTCACACTTTTGAACCGGCAACATTACAAATAAATGATTTTCTTATCAGAAGAGGATTAACATGTATGAATTTTGAAACCTCTTTTACTTTACCAACAGACCCAAATGACAAGCAAGGTGGATCCAAAAGGAAACAACCGCCCTTCACAAGCAATGAAAAAGTATAATTTATATACCGTATAATTATTCGTCCTCTTTTTCCTCTTCTCCTCTTTGTCCTTTGCTCCTTTTCCCCTCCTCCATCTTCTCCTTTTCTTCTTTCCCTCTTTTGCTTAGTTTCTTATTCTTCTGCAGCGGCCCAACAAATTCTTAAAATAGTGTTCCTTTAATATAAGTTTAAAAAACACTTAAAGATATTTGGCAAATTAAAATTACAGTAGTATTTTGGATCATTTGAGAAAATCACACTAAAAGGCTTTTATAATGATCAATAGTCAGCTTTTGAAAAAAACTATCATCAAGAAATTTACATGACTTTACAATTTCACTTTTTTTAAAATTGGCATGACAATTGATGATGACAAAACTGTCGTTAAAAATGCCATTTTAATTTGTAATGCACTAACATTATTGAAATCAACCTTCCCTGGTATGATTGGTTTACAAAGCATAACGTTGACGTCTTTTTTCTTTAGTTATTACACTGATAACGTATTCATGTTTCGGCATTCATGACAGTGCGATCATGGAACGCCGCTAAGAAACATATTACCGTGATTACGTGCGGCTGCGGGACAATTATTTCAAAGCCCTTTTTTTGTCAAAAACTATATACATTCTGACATTGTAATGGAAATTCACTCAAGAAACACGAAAATTAGCCTTGACGTTTTTTCAGCAACATGCCGACGTATGTGTCATCTTCAAAGCAACTGTTTAAAGACTAGTTAAAATTATGACATACCTATTCACGGTAGGATTCCGAGGGGAATAGCGACAGTCCGATAGGTTATTTTGGTAAGCTAGCAGATTGAAGTTAGGAACTATGTTTTGCATTAATCTAACTGGACAAGTTTGATAGGCAGACTCTATCTGTCCCCCTATGGGCACATCTAATGCATATAAAGTGTAAGCAATGATCTATTTATGGGGGACTGAAATTGGGTGTTAGTAATTTCTTTAACAATGTTATCATCATCAGAATAATAAGCGTAACATTCCTTTGAAGGAACTGATAATTTCGTCCGCTGTATATCTTCAATGAAGTTAGAGAGTGTAATCGCCTGGGTTTGTGTTATGACGTCTTGTATGCGTCGAAGTCAGAAATACCTTCAACACTACGAAATGAGCCTTGTGCACACAAGTGATCTTTAATTTTATATAATATGCAGATTTTAATGATTTGTAATTGGTTCAACGAATTTGGTAATGTCCAAACATTACTAATCAAAATTACACATTACCACAATTTATATAATGATACTTAATGTTAAAAGAGGCGTGCCGTTCAACGAGCTATGTCCCTCTCATCGAAGACTCCAAACTGACAGCGCACAATTCATACAAAACTCAGGAATATATTCCAGGGAATCTTCTCAGTTCTGAAGTACTCTTTCAGCAGTCAAGACGACGGGCTTTCCCTCGATGACAAATGATCCACACTAATAAAATCCAGGTAATAGACCACCTCAGTCTTGGGTTTTCCCGCTCTGTCTCATATAGGACCACCACTGGAATCCCTTTTTGATTACAAAACTGAAGGCTCTTTGGCTTAAAAGACACAGCAGACAATGTTGCTATAAGCTCCGGCGGCATCCAAAATATTAAATCCTGGCACTTGATGTAGAACTAACAAATCGACCATTATTGTAGAAGGAAAATAGCTAGAATTTAAACTGGATAGCTCCAGAGCTATAGTTCAGCTCCTGATTTCAAATGCTGGCAGAGAGTCCTACCAGTGATAGTATATTTTAAACTACTCAGAAATAGATTCCCCTTTCTAAACAATAATCATTACATCATGCTCATGCATAACATAACCTTACACTAGCTGACCAACCGGAATTCATCCACCCGAATACATCCTGCAGATATAAACTTGGGGGGATTCCCTAGGTTATGCATGTTTTATCTACAAAACATAAACAAGTTTCTAAGGTTAGCATCCTTGGGGAATTCCCACTTCCCCTATGTGCAATCTAAACAGGGGCAGCTTGCAAAACCAAACTGGGGTATCCCCTTTTCTGTCTTTCTTAGTAAACAAAGTGCTTTTCCGTGAGAAAGAAATCTTTTCTCAAATAAAAATGAGAAAATAATTACTTTTGAGCGTTTAATAGAAAATGGCAGCCCTTATAACAGATTGAAAGTTCACCGTATTATACCAAATGTAACGATACCCACAAATAGCAAAATGCCTGTCCTGTATAAATGTACAACATAAGGAGTAAATAAAAAAATATTTGAATTACAAGTTCGACCAAAAATAATGACATGCAAATGAGCAAGCGGTAATATCTTTGGAGAAATCTGCCGGATGTTGATTTGAATTGCCTTATAATATCCACTCACGAATGCCCACCTTAACCCTATCACTACCCAAAACCCACTAGAACTCATGAGCTGAGGTTAGGAATGCACTTAGTCCAAAAAGATGTGATGGACGTCATCGTACCAACACCAATATGGGAACGAAATCGCTGGACGGGCCACGACTCCTCTGGCTTGCCATCCTGCTCATGGGAATGGGTGCACCGAGGCCCCGGGTTCCGAATCCCACCACGACGTCCAATATTCTTTAGCTTCTCAGGGGGTCTCAGAAAGAACGTTACCCTCAAGAGACGGCCATTTTTGACTGTACGTAATCAATTTCTTTTCTTGTTTTAGCTTATATTATGAAAAATATTGTACTTTTGGAACATATGGTGAAAAAAAGAAAGAAAAAGTGAAAAAATAACCAAACAATGACTATTTCCCTAAAAACGATGCCAACCTACTTGTCCACGCTCGCGCAATAGCAGAGAAACACGTAAATGTAATTCTTATGGATGCTGGTACACGTAGTCCTCGATTTAATTAATTTGTTCACATGGAAGCTTAATAAAAGCACTTGAATTAACCTGCACTTAATTTGTTCTTCAGAATCAAGTGACCTAAATCCCTTACCCTGTCTCTAATCATAAGACACATGGTTAAAGCGCACTTTAAAATAATGGCATTGGGCGTGACTCCTACAATGCCATATTCTACGAACTGATCTTGGTTAAAGGACCATCGTTCATCGTTAATGGTTAAAATTTCTCTCAAAGTAGGGTTCACTAATAAGATGCAATAAGGGGAGGAACGGGAACAGAGAAAAAATTCTGGAACATGGCAAGACTATAAAAGGTGCAAGGAGAGACGATATGAACAGCAACACCCAAAATAATACGCAGTGAGTGCGTAGAGAACTGAACCATAACGTCTAGGAACCAGGCAATGAACCTTGGAAATTTGAGGAGTATTATTGGCAGGAGGATTTAAACATTTTATGTTGGAGATATTTGCAATCCATGGTTTCCTCTGCTAATGCTAGCCGTGGACAAAGTAGGTTTGACATCATTTTTATGGAAATAGTCATTGTTAGGTTATTTTTCACCGTTTTCTTTTTTGTTTCACCAATGTTAAAAAAGAGTACATATTTGTTCATAATATAAAGCTAAAACAAGGATACAGATTGATTAAGTAAGTAAAATGGCTGTTTCTGGGGGGTAACGTTCTTTCTGAGACCCCACCCTGTATCCCGTTACCCTTCCCTTCCTATCTGAGATAGAAATCCAAAGTCTGTTAGGGCTAATTAGTGAGGATATTCGACTCATTTTAAATGGGAAGTTGAAAAGGTTAAACGATCGCTAACATTGGAAAAAAAAGGGTTAGAAATGGGGTTAATGGACTAATTTCGACATAATCTCTTTTGTATAAAGGAATTAATACATAACAAGTATTATTATTACTCGTACCTTTACCAACGATTTTTAGGGTGGTACGTTCAAACGTGTGACGGTGGACAACAAAATATAGCACTGAATAATGAAATGTTTGAATGACTAATCCATTTAATATGTTAAAATTTAGTTTTAGTATTTATTATAGAATCAACCAAATAGACTCAATGAGCAGGTAAGCCTGATCAGACAAACTCAAATGTCCCGCTCTCAAATAGCACGAAATGTACGGATAATGGAGGTTGATAAGCAAATGAAATTATAGATAAACCACGAAAGTATATACACTGTTGCCTAAATGGAATAAAATATTTTACACATTTTTATGGAATGCTTCTTACAGTGAGGAGTTATTTATGATATCTAGGATGTGTGTATATCGCAAAACTACTTGATTGATCAGTCTCTTCTCGAACATATCGCATGAAATTAGTCCACAATGACCATTTACCGAACCGGTGGAGTTTGAATCAGCAGACTTTAAGGAGTTCTTACATTTTTTTTTCACCATCACTCAGTTTACAGATAACACATTTTGGTGATTTCATGCATCACAATATTCAATAGTACTGTTTTAAATAGGAGTATGGCCACCCTGGAATGAAACAGTCTATCGAAGACGTCGCTGCATACGGTCCACAAGGTTGTTTATTATGTAAATGGGCAGAGCATCCCATTCATCGGTCAGAACCTGAGACTAACACCTATAGAGTTTGAGAACGATTGTCCCTCTCACTGATGGGCTCGGCCTAAGGCATCTAGGCCTATACGTAGGGTTCTATAAGGAGCAGTACGGCCTTTGTATAGGTCCCACCCTCTGCCTCAAGAAATTGTCCCACTGCAGTGGCCCTGTGCGGCGTGGGGTTGTCTTGCAGCCGAAATTGTTTTGCATAAACTATGCTTGCATGTGGCAAGCCGGTGGATTTTTTTCAGAATGTCAGGTACACGACGGCGTTCAGGTTTCCATCTGGCACCACCGGTGACGTTTTTCTCCATAATGAATACTGGCCCATAACATCACTGACCGTTCAACACCTTCAGTTGATTCCTGAATACAGCCTTTTGGGGGTTCTACCCACGTAATCGACGAACTTTTGCGTCCATCTTGAGGGTCAAGGCTCTCGTTCCATAGGAAAAGACAACATGGTCGCCGTGTCCGAGCTGTAATCTTCTTTGATCCTAGCCAGCGAGTAAGGCAAAATCTGTGGTGAACGGATTAGGCTAGGACAGTTGGTCATTAGTCTTGCTCGTTAACCTGTTGAAGTAATCTCCGGTTACAGCTTTGACGTTGATCTATATTCCACTGGCCTCCAAATGACCCTATTTCTCGATGATGTCTGAGGATTTACAGACCGTACTCTGCGATACCCCGAGGAAATCAACAACTCGGCTTGTTGTATCCTTCTCCTCCGAGTCTAAACACTCTGGGGCGTATTGAAAATGTCGTTAGACGAGGCATAGCATAGGGAACATTTGTGTCCGTTTAGTTTTGTAGCTCACAACAAATAGAAATACTTTTAAGATGTTAGACGTAGATACAATGTTAATAAGTCAATACCTATAGACAATATTCGGATATTGATTGGGGCATATGTTATTTTATTTATTTAATATAAGCTCTCTTTACAACGGATAGATAATTCACTATTTCTAAAGGAGATCATTATAACATTTTGTGTTAATATATATTTGACACTTTACGTTGACGATACGAAAGAGCTCCAAATGACTTTTATATAAATTCAAGATGTTTTTAAAGAACCGTTTTTGCTGTTTCCTTTTGTGCTTAATATTTAAAGTCGCATGTAAAGAGATGATAAACCTACTACAAATTTTTATGGGACGTCATTCCAACAAAAAGGGCAGCAGGAAAAAAGAATACCTACCAGTGGAATCATTAGTGAAACTATTATTTTCAGTCAGTGTCATGAATTTAGATTCACACCAGTCACCTGGATATTTCTATTACTCTCTGAAAATCAATATTGCACTAATGATGATGTCATCACCAACCCCAAATATTGAAATGCTTTCTAAGTCCTCCTCGTAGACTTGACACAAACCAACATTCAAGTCTATTTGCATTCCCTGGGACCTTTAAGGGCTAGGCGTATTAATGCTTGGACCGTATAATTTCCAAATGTTAGCTAAAATCCAATAAAAATGGCAACAAAAGTAACGCATTACACTACGGGACACCCAACCACGTATTTTTTAAACTGGTTGTTAATGCTAAGCAGTACAAAACAGGCTAATCCTGTGGCGAGAGCTTCGAGATTCGCATAACATTTATTACCCACGTAATTGAAATCCTTTGGGCGATGTGACCTGCGTGTCCCTATGACGATCATATTAGGTGATTGATTGACTTTTTATGGAAAAGTACTAATTGTTAGAAAGAAAGTGCAAAAAAGAAGTGCAACTACCAAATTAGTGGCTGACTGGAAAGTTGTCTGATGACTTATACAATTGCACTTTTAAATTGCATGTCAATTTGATGAATGACTAACTTAATATTTCAGTTTTAGATGACACAAAATGCATTCATCATTTAGTTTTATGGAGGGAAATTATTAATTTGAACAAACTATAAGTTCCTAATTCGTTCATTAATTTGTCGTACACCATAAATTAAGTGTAATGCATGACACTAACAATTATGATATAGTATGTCCCCGATGCTCTTGGTTTACAAAAGCATAATAATAAAATAATGAAGTATTTTTTTGTCATGACAGTTGCGGTCGTTGAACGCCCGCTAAAGAAGAAACATATACAGTGATTACAGTTACGGCTCCGGGACAAAAAAACGAATTTCAAAGCTCCTTTTTGTAAAAAACTATAAAACATTTCGGACATTGTATGGAAATTCCCTCAAGAAACATGAAAATGACATGGCGTTCAGCAAAACATGCGACGTAACTTTGTCAGTATCTTTTCAAAGCAAGCAACTGTGTAACAGAACCCGTTATACTGAGAGACATAATCTTCACGGTGATGCCGAGGGGAAAATAGTGACAGTCGGGAGGTTTTTTGGTACTCTTGCAGCAGAGATTTGAAGCTATGAAACCATATTGGATGTTATTGCATAAATTCTATAACTGGACAATGTTTGAGAGGCAGTCTCGTACCTGTCCCCTGTTGGCAATTCTGCTGCATATAAAGTGTAAGAAATTGTCTATATCATCATCATAATAATAGTAACATTCCTTGAAGGAACTGATCATTTCGTCAACATGGATATCGTCAGTGAAGTTAAGAGTAGTATACATCGCGTGGTTGGAAGTTCACCGTAGTATACCAAATTTAACGATACCACAAATAGCACAATTCCTGTCATGTATAATGTACAAAATTGCTATCCCTCCTCATGGAAATGGTGCGCCGGATGCCCCGGGCTCGAATCCCGCCACGGACGTCCAATCTTCTTTAGCTTCTATCCCTTTACCCTTCCTTCCTCTCTGGAGAAACCCCTTGTGGCTTGCCATCCCTGCTCATGGGAATGGTGCGCCGGAGGCCCCGGGTTCGAATCTCACCACTGACGTCCCAATCTCTTTAGCTTCTATCCCTTTACCCGTCCCTTCCTCTATGGAGATAGGAACCAAAAAGTTATTAGGGTAATAGTGAGGAGTTTGGACTTCATTTAAATGGGAAGTTAAAAGGTAACGATCGATAACATTGTGAAAAAGTGGTAAATGGGGTTAATTGGACTAATGTATAGGAAAAATCACTTCGTTATAAGGATTTAAAATAACAGTAGTATTACTCGTACCTTTACCAACGATTTTGATGTGTGCGGTTACGTTCAACTGTGTGACGTTGACAACAAAATACGAGCACTGAATGAAATTGTTTTTAAGGACTCATCCATGTAATAATTTTAAAAAATGTAGTATCATAGAAAGAAACAAACAAATAAGAATCCAATGAGCAGACGGGCCTGAATGCAAAACTCATATGTCCTGATTATCAAATACAACCCATGTACGGATAAATGGAGGTTGATAAGCAAAGAAAATTAGATCAATCACGGAAGTAGATATACTGTTGCCATAAATTAGAATAAATATTTTACCACTTTGTTTGGAATGATTCATTTACAGTGTGAGTATTTATTATATCTAGGGTTGTATATCGCCACACTATTTGATTGATCAGGTATACTCGAACATCTCACCAGAAACTTAGTCCAACATTAAACCCTTTTACGATCCGGGGTGTTTGAATCAGCAGATTTAAGGATTTTGTTACAATTTTTTTCACATCACTCAGTTTTACAGATAACACATTTTGGGTGATTTCATGCATCGCAAACATTCAATAGTAATGTTTAAAATAGCGAGTATGGTCATCCATGGCATGAACCAGTGCACGAAGACGTCGCGGCATATGCACAAGGTATTTATGATGTAATTGCCAGAGGATCTCACTCATTGGTCAGAACATGAGCTAACACCTTTGGAGTTTGAGGAAAGATTTGCCCGGTCATTGATTGGCTCGGCCTAAGGCATCTCAGGCATGCTCGATAGGGTTCATAATCAGCGGGAGCAAGTAGTGCATTGACTATCTTGTCCACCCCTCTGCCTCGAAATTGTCTCATACAGCGGCTCTGTGCGGCGTGACGTTGTCGTCGTGCAGCCGAAAATTACTTGCATAAACCAGGCTGCATGTTGGCAGGGCAGTGGATTTTCAGGAATGTACAGTTAAACGGCGGCTTCTTGTGCCCATCTGGCCACTACAGTGCCGTTTTTTCTCCATAATGAATACTGGCCCCATCCCATCATGACCGGTAATCACTTCAGTGATCTGAATACCAGCCCATTTTGGGGGTTCTAACACGTAATCGACGAACGAACCTTTGTCTTCCATCTGATGGTCAAGCCTCCGTCCATCGAGAAAACAACAATTTGGTCATTCGTCTTGCTCGGTAACCATATTGAAGCAAATCTCCGGTGACAGTTTGACGTGCGTTGATTTAAAATGGCCTCAAATGACACCTTACTTATCGATGATGTCTGAGGATTTTAGTACTCTGCGATATCCGAGGAAATGAGCGAAGTCGGCGGTTTGTACCCTTCCCTCGGAGTGTAAGCACTCTTCGGAGTATTGACAATTCCGATTGACGCGGACATAGCCATAGGGAACATTCGTGTTGTCAGCTTTGTAGCTCCCATACAAATAGAAATACGTTTTAGATGTTTAGACGTAGATTACCATGTGCATCAGTCATACCTATAAGACATATTCGGATTGTGTGGCATAGTATTATTTATTTAATATAAGCTATCTTTACCCGGATAGCTATATTCACTATTTCCAAGGAGATCATATAAAATAAAACTGTGTTTTTTTTTAATATTTGAAACGTTAACGTTGAAGATACGAAAAAGAAGGTCAATGAACTCTATATAAAACCAAGATTAGGATTTTTTTAAAAGGTTGTTTTGGTCTTGTTTCCTTTTGTGCTAATATTAAGCGTTAAGCGTGTTAAGCTTGGAACGCGCTAAATTCCAAACTTTAGCTCTAAAATTCCAATAAAAATGGCAACAAGTAAAAACAGTTACCACTACGGACACCAAAGTAAATTACCCTGCTTGTAGCATAATACAGGCTATATATTATGTGAGCCTTATTTTGCATAACATTATTACCCACGTAATTGTGAATCCTTGGGCAATGTGACCTGCATGTCACTATCATAGTATGGGCTATTGCGCCAAAAAGCAAATTGTAAATACTATAGCGGAAAAGAAGCCTCTGGGTATGTTCACTGCAATTGCATTTTATGACAATACTCAATGAATATGAAATTTAAAAAAATTGCGACAGATTCAAAGGAAAAAGTGTGTGAAACACCACTGTGATTGAAGCGGTGGGGTGATATATTTCACAATGGCAAATTTACCGTGACGGTTTTTTAATAGTACTTAAGGTAAGTAGAATCATGGAGTATGTTAAATTAATGATTTTAAGCATCGTCTCCCGTAGGGGAGGTGGTTACTACCCCTTACTTTATTTAAAAACCAAACCAAAACCCCCTTGTCCCTGTGCCAAATGATTCATTGTATTGAAAATGAATTTTATGCACCTTCGTGGGTGGTGTTACAAAACAGGTATCTCATCTAACTACATAACAAATAGGGACTTTAATATTTTGAAGGTTGTCTTTTCAAGTAGTAATTTGACGGACTAAAGACATTGTACGACTAAAAATGGCGACTTTGGCGCACTGAAAACCCTCGTCTAACTGAGCACATTTTGTAACAAAACTCCTGAGGGGGGGGGGGTTACCACTCCCCTGTGATTTCGTTACTAAAACACCCTATAAATTGGTACCAACAGATGTTTAGAGTTGTCTTTTCCTGGGGACCGAAATAATACCAAAATTACGATTATGCGTCACCATGACTCATATGTGAGGAAAGTCCGACGAAAATACTGAATTAGGGTGGAAAAAATTGATTATTTCGCAATTTTCAGCGACACACTCAAACAACCTATTATAACACTCTAAAATGACGGGTCATTATATATTACTAGTATTTCCAACAAGCAGAGTCAAAAAAACGCATTGAAAATCTGATTTTCCTAACCTTTTTGGCGAAAATTACATTTTTCCCTGTTGTGTGTCTTATGGAAATGGCAGTTTGCTGAAATGCGAACTTTATGACATACATGTAATTGTGACGTAATGCTTAGCATGTTGGTATTATTTGTATCAATGGAAAGAGGAAGGACCAGAGCTATCTATTGGTACCAAATTCAACACTGTATCTTACTATACCCGGTGTGGATGTTTGCTTTTTCGATTGATTGAAAAGGAGCGGAAATGTTAAATTGACAATTACATTTAATAATTTGGGCACCAAAAAGGGGGGTTAGCAAGACGGGGAAAAAACCGAAGGGGTAAAAACCACCCCCCCCCCCCCTTCGGTATAGACGAAGGTTATTAATCTATCAGAGTATACGTGGATCCTGGGTGTTTCGGACAACACAACTCCGGTCTGGGATATATAGAAAAGTGGATCAACTCAGTTTATTTAAATAAATAAGTTTGTGAAAATGAAATTAAAGAGTGAAAAAATGCACATGCACTAAAATATCCAGTTGGCAAAAAACTATCTCTACATGGTTGATAATTTGAAAGTTTTCAAATACTTCTGACACTTGGAGAGTGTTGCTTTCTAGAAGATAAAGCAACGAGTGAGTCAACTAAAAGCCGTCTTATATCGTATGATCATCTGACAGCACATAGTTAGTCCAAAGTAATGACAAAGAAAACGACAGGTGTATAAATCTATATCAATTTGTGAAAAATAACAAGGAGATTATTTCATACTTATAATTTTGCCTTATAACACGGCCTTTCTCTCTTCCTCTCTATTTCTCTATGTATGAACTGCCAAATAAAATAAACATTGTTTCATCGTACAAAGATTAGAAAATTATACTGACTGGAAGGGTTTGTTCCTTTTTATGTGTATTGTCTTGTCTACTTGATATGAGGCCTGGCACTTGCATATACACCCCATGGAAGTACCGTGAGGAAACAAATTGCGGGTTTGATGGTAGACGCAATAATGCATTTTGCAAACCCTATTCAATACTTGTGCTAATAGTGTTGGTTAACACCTAAAACGGCGGTTTTTTGTTTGATCTGTGGAGAAATGGCGTTGAGGGCTCAAATTTCAGGACGATAATGAGGAAAAAATAGGCCTTTCATCTGATATCAAAATCGCTACTACTTCCGGGAATCAGGGGGTGTCCCAAAGGACGATTGGAACGTCCCTGTTTTAAACGTGTTTGAGGTAAAAATATGGAAAGTTATATAAGGAACTAAAACGTTTGTTTTATCATTACCCTGTATAAATGTGTATATACAGGGAAGGCATTTAACTTAATCACATTCTGGCATAGACTGTCACTTTAACGTGAATAGACTTTGTTTGAATCATTGCAAGGTCTTTCTTTGATCGATGACGCAAGTCGATGCTGACCATCTGCTTGGAAGCCGAGATGAAAGCAAAGTTCAAGACCAGAGAGAATGTCACACGTTGCGGTAGAACATCAACAATAAGCAGAGTGATCGGCAAGCAAGAGTCCAATATACATAAACTAAAACAAAATCCCAAATCGTAACTTACCTGAATGGGTTCAGATCCTCCATTGTGGATCTCTCATTGGTATCCATTTCATTTTAATCTCACTCAAAATCTTTGACAGAACAAACAAAGTATTTTTTGTTTTTTTTTTTAAACCCATAAAACTTCTTAATATATTTTAGTTGATATATGGATGCACTTAATTAAAAAAGTATTCTAGGAGGCATCCAGGGCCCGTTCCCCAAAATCGTGCGTACCCTACGTGTTATACAAACTATCCTGCGTAATGTCCTACATAACAGACATTTCATCCAGTTACACAGTGGCTTTGTAAAAATTGGGCCATCAGGCACAGACTAGTTTGCACGTAGATTTACAACTCAGTTTAGGGAACGGACCCCTGGTTGGTTGTAATGACGAGGTCACCATTGTCAGTAGTCGGACATAATATAATTTTGTGGTTCCAATTCTTCTTTCGGACGATATACAATTGACAATTAGACATATATATATAATATATATAATATATATATATATATATATATATAATAGATATATTAATAGATATAATATGATATATATATATATTAGACTGACCGCCACAAAATCTTTTTTGTTTTAGTAATAAGTTAATCTAATTTCATCAATTGTTTTATTCATTGAAACGTGACTATAGAAAAAAATTATCGCGCTTCTTTTTTTTATAGAAGGTTAAATCATTTACCAACTAGTCTAGACACCAGATTGTTTTGACGGAACCATATTCTGCGCAGTCATTGATGTCCTTTATTACTGATGGGAATGATACGCAGGTTTTTTTTATTTACATTACAATTGACTTTGATAAGATCGTGAGAAGTATAACTTTTCTCTTCTACTATCATTAGGAAGGCGAGTAGCTGTGTAGTTTCATCAATTGATCCAGTAGTAGCCCATATCCCTTTTCCGGTATCGGAACTCTGCTAGGTAGAAAGAGAGGGGGGAGAAATAGCAAAGCTTAATATTCACTCGTTTTTTTAAAATCGTGTCATGGCATTAAAATGTTTCACATTACACTGTAGCGGAAGGTTCGCACAGATTTTTTTGATTCAGAAGATCATCGCAGCCAAATTCGTCGTACCACGGACATTATAAATTGGATTAAAGCTGATTCAGAGAAATGACTTCTGATCAAAAATATCGGTTGTGCCCACCATTAACACAAGGGCCATAAGGGTCACTTTTGCAGGAGAAAAGTTTTCATACATTTTCATAAATTATTGCCAAATGACCACTTTCCTGCCACTGATGGACAACTCTGGTACAATCCTATAGGCACTGATAACAGGCATGCCTAGTGCCAAGATTTGGAGAAAAGGGTTCTTAGCATTTTTGAACAAATTTGCTACGAGATTGTCGATCAAACAGATTAATTTTGAAACAGAAAAAAGAAGAAGTTAGAAACAGTCAAATAAACCGTACAGAAACAAAGCACAGTCTGGAACTCGACTGTGTCTTTGTGTCCTAAATTTGTGCAGGAATCTCACACCCTGAAACCTACAAAACCTAACCGGCCTAGGTAATGTACATCGATCGGAATTGAACCCTTGTCCTCCGGCTTAAACGTCATGCGCTTTTATATCCGTCTACGATATCGAGACTTGGCAATCTGAATGATTGATCTCTCTTGCACAAAATCCGCTGTGCACTTTTCGTTTTTTAAAAATGGTTGCAAAAAGTGCCCGTGTCCTCCTTCGAATTCGGGGTCATAAGATGTGAACAAATAGACTTCTTCTAAAAGTTCAAAAACAATGTTCTTCGGCGTCATATAGAATCAATGTGTCATTTACACATACTTGCGATGCTTAGCTTTGCCCACTCAAACCAAATAATGAGATACTCATTGGACCCTTTCGCAACATAATGGATCCCACGTGTAAAGATCTGATTCAGAGGTTGCACGTTTGTATACGTTTAATTTTAATGTTTGAGTAGAGTTTTTAATAATCACGTTCTTGGTTTTACATTGGTGAGGGAATCAATTCATAACCAACAAAGTTTAATTTCATCCAAATTGGTTTCTTTATCATTTCAAATAATTTCAATATCATTTAAATTCAAACAATCAAATTAAACTTCCATTAAAATTATTTGATTTTATTTAATTGCTTTACGCTATAAATATGAATATCAAAAGAGGTATACGGTTCTACCCACAATGCATTTCTTTCAATACAATTTTGCACTGGCTGTCTCATTAGTTGATAATGATAAGATATCATTACATTGCAAGATTGCATGTGTACTGTTCATTTTTGTCACTAGTATAATCTCAAATAACAACCCATGCAAAAAATGTATTCGAAGAATTTCATTGTGGGAAGAACACTATACCTCCTCTTATAAATATCTATTTCAATGGATTTATTTCCACGTAACCTCTAATATAAGTTTTTCACACAAGCATGTTTATTACACTTAAGAACGACTTCCAAACATTAAACATGCACGCATGGTCATCAAGAGTGCTTACATCAAATTACTGTCAAACAATAGAAAATGGGAGAATAACTGCACTGATGTAAAACTTTCATTCAAATATGTTCTCATCTGAAAGCGTTAAGTTGAGAATAAATTGAAAATTTTATAATTTCGTATTGGAGTAAATACGGAATTCAGAATAATATTTTAAATATTGAAATATAACAAATCAAGATCGCCTTGTTCTCACTTTTAAGATATTTCTGAGCCAACTATTCTCTATTGAGTGTCTTATCTATGAAATCACTAAATATAACGCAATATATAGATGCCTCGAAATCCCTCGTTGCGTTTTTTATCGCTATTCAGGGGATATAATAGTTGACATTATTAGATTGAGTCTTCAATGCAAACACTTATTCTGACAATGTTTGTATAACAAGATTCGCCGTAACTGAATATCTTACTATGAATCACTTCCAAAACATACCATGCTTATCAAGCCACCCCAATTTATATTATATAACATTTCTCGCGTATTAGTCATAATTCTCTTGATTTTCAATAGGAAGTCAGTATTGTATATCCAACTTCCAAAAGTGATTTTTTTTCAGTCGGGGTTATCCAATTCTGTGTTCATAAGCATATACTAGTAATTATAGTAGATTCAACCCATCGTGTCACCAGAGGAAAAGTTTTGGACAGCGTCGATTAGTTGGGAGAGGAGGCAGAAAAAGAAAATATGTGGCCTGTTTCACCTGTTTCATGAAAGGACGAAGATAATCTGGCCTTTGATGTTGACATTTTAACAGAGAGTGCAAAGACTTAAACACTTTTGTGTTCCTTCGTACCCAAAACACAGGCGCTCAAAAGTCAGTAACGTTCAACTCACCTGTTACAAATGCGATTAGTCAGAATGTTTTGAGAGTTAATGTAGCTATAAATATGCTGACGTTTACTTGAATGTTTTGATTAAGCATAGAATTGATTTTTCTCTGGTATCGGACTACATGTATCAATAGATTTAGCGTGGGATTTTAGTTTCCACCCACTGCACATGCCCCTCATTCAATGCCCTTACCTTCGGAAAAGTACTAGAGGTGACACGATGAGTTGAATCTACTATAACCCATTTTCCAAAAGGAGTTTTTTCCATACAATTTGGCTCATACTAGGAAAACATAAATACATTTACATTGCTAAAATAAAAAAAATTTACTTTAGTTCGATTTCAAAAGGCAAAATTTTGAATAGCGCCACTAAAATGCTCAATTATGCTAAATAGCACACTAACGCCATCGATTTGAATTGTTTTCCACCAAAATATGCGCAACTGATTTTTGAGCAGTTACATAAAATTTACAATAAAAATTACATAAAATTACAATAATTTACCGTAAAAAAATGGTGCACGAAAAACAAAATGTTAGGTCCGCATAGACCCCCGTCCCTTTACACTTAAATGTTAAGGGGAGCTATTTATCAGTATTTCCCAAACTACCATCCAAATTTGCAAATTGTTTATTTTAAGCAGACGGATACTAACTTCGTTTTACTCAGGAAAGTTTTTCGAATGTATCACACCTTTAAAGGTGCATTTCGTGATTCCAGCACATTCTGCTTTATTCATGGTTCACTGGATATCCATGAGAAAAGCTTATTCACAAAATTTGAGTTGATCCCGAGCTTGCGGTTTTGTGTTATGAGCAAATGCTTGTTTCCCACGGTCTCATAGGCCACTGTGCTGTAATTTCTGTCCGTTTACGAAAATACAAAATTGCTAATTTCTTACAGATACGACCGAATTTGCACGTAAGATTTGGTACACATGGATTACTAAGGCTAACGGTTCAGATGATATAAAAATCTCAACTTTTTCGAGATAAATCGGGGGGACGAGGTTGTGGATCACTAAATTCCCCTTTAATGCTACATACGTTACGTTTATTTATCGTTTTATCCAATTTGAAAATCCTACAGATTTGAGAAGCAAAAAGGAGAACGGTGAGGGAGAAAGAAATATAATAAAGAGACAGCCAAAGAGAAAGAGACATAGAGTGAGGGATGAACACCTGCATTAAAACAAATTTTAAAATCCGGTGATTGAATTTGATATTGTTGTGGTCAGGTGATTCTTGTATTTGGCTTTGTTTGATGGCCTTATGGAATACAATTAATATCCCTTACGTTGTTGAATCTAGCCTCAGCAACGGCTGACGTTTTCGCAAGGGATAAAATTATAGTAACTCCATAATAGTCCGGCCAATTTACATTTTGATCTAGTCGAAATTGCAAATGCAAGTACTTTGAATATTGTGGCCTTTTAATTCGTCACAGAATAATGTAATGGGGGAAATTCCTGCAAAACAAGGGCCAATTTTAAAGAGGAATTAAATGTTAAGAATGCAAATACAAGTTTGCTTAGTTTAAATACCTCGAGAGGGGTCTTCAAAAGGCAGCCATCGGTTTTGACCTTCTAAAGGTCTTGCGGTTGAGCTGTGTTTCTTGTTTAACATCAGAGAACAAATTCCACCTGTTCGGAACCAAACAAGCGTTGGGTGAGTTTTGAAGCTGTCTCTTAAAATGTCATAATTGATTAGGACAGAGGTGAACCCTTCTTACTAGAGGGACAATTCTTGAAAAAAACATACATAAAATATCTCCTATGATAATAAGGATTTGCAAAGTATAGTTTCTGCTATAGTCAGGGACAGAATAGCAGGGACAGAATAAGGTGACCGATTGCTTTTGTTGTGGTTGTGAATTCGAGCCCATCCACATTAAGTTCCTTTTGCGATTAATAATGCTTTGTCTGCCCTGTCATAAATATCTCTCGCATTTGTCGCCTCAAGCATGTTTAAGTGTGCTTTATTTCATTCTATGATCATCGAATGGCACTTTAATGGAATAGTTGTGGTGTGGAGAAACATAGGCCTATATCCATAACGTCTTTTTTTTCGGAATATGACTACCAATCTGACCAACCCTATCAAAAAAGAGAGGTGGTAGGCATAATTTTTCTTGTTAGATCTACCGAGCCATGCAATCTAGCACAAGCTTTATGAGGGCAAATATAAACTCTAAGATTTAAGCTTAATTTTGGAAATGTTTTAAAGTTGTTTTTATTCTGTTACCTTTTGTCTGTAATGTTGAAATTAAAGATGTTGAAGTTTGGAACGTGCTGAAAAAGGTACACATATTTCGCTAAATTCAGAGACAACCCAAAGGTTATCGTTTCAATACGGACACCCAAGTAATGTAATTGAACCGTCTTTTACTGTTACATAATTCCAGACAGGCATATATCCTATGGCAAGCTTTATACTTTTGCATAACATTATTACCACACGTAATTGAAATCCTTGGGGCGATGTGACCTGCGTATGCCTGTCATATTATCTGATTATTGCGCCAACGTAAACTTGTAAATCTATAGCGGGCACAAACCTCTGTCCACTTCTATTGCACTTTTTGACAATGAGCAATAGAAAGGAATTTTAAGGTCAACCGTAATTGCAAATCAAACATGGTAGCATCCTTTAATACTGACAGATTTCCGTCGGGAACCTTTTCTTTTCATAACAGGAGTTAAGTATTGAACAAGCAGTACGTTCATTAAAAAAAATCGATTCGGAATGCTTTCTTGCGATTTCTTTCATATGATATTCCTCTCATAGAGCAATTTCCAGAGGGTGTAGTGGTGGAGAGGAGCGCTTGCGAAACAAATCTGTAAAAAAAAACAAATAATAAAGTTTCATTTGAATGTAAACTCTAAAATATAAGTCAAATAGCTAAGAAATAAGATACAAATTGGTGTCGTTGTATTCACCTCCAAAATGTTAACTCAGAGACAACAATCTATATCCTACGGTACGGTGGGTTGAAATTCACATTTGATATGCATGGCAATGGTATTGTGCTTTATTCCGTTTTGCATAACAAAGAGTTGCAAAATTATTTTACGATCGGCAACTCAATGTAGGCGCACGAAAAAGTAATGTGTCCCTTTTCGTTGTAAACGAGCTGTCACGATTCTTCTTCGATGTGCAGGAGCACCGTTTTGTGCCCACCAGAAATGCCTACATAATGCGTTTTGCTACGCCGAAAACTCACAAATTCTTCCTAAAGAACTGGGACAGCCTGGTCATTTAGCATTGTAAGATAGGCTTCTGCATTGACGCTTCGGCAAAAAAGAAGGGGCCAATAAGACCACCGTTTCCGAAAACCCAATCCACACTGTAAGTCTTTGTCTCGAATCTCCCTCTCAAAGGCAAAGCCAAGATACCTTTGACAGTGTAGGGAATACTGCCTGATACTGTGGGTGCTGATTGAGCCATTGAGCACATCGCTGATGCACAGGTTTTCAAGAAAACGAGATGGTCTTCCAAGGAGACACGCAAAACTCTGTGCGTCTTGCATGGTCTCTTTCAAGAGGTTCATGCCTTGATACGGATGCCATTGTAAATCAAGGCGCGTGATCCGATTGAATGTACTCTGACAGCTAATTCTGCGGCCATTCCGCCGATGCTGCTGTTGAAGAGCATTTTGGACATCTTGGATATTTTCCGCTGACCTCCCAGTCCTAGGACGTCCAGAAAGATATCTGTTTAGGTTGAGACTTGCACCCTTTGTTTCGTATTTGAAAACGTTTGGATACACAATGGGCTGACTTGGGCATCTTGCACTGGGAAATTGACGGCGAAAGTTTCGCAACACAGCTGCACAACTCGCTTACCACGAAGACCATTTGCTGGGACGTGAGCTGAGGCATGCTGAAGGCACAAAATATCCCACAATATGTTACAAAGGGTGTTCTTAATGCTCTGACAATTCCCGACAACAATCAAGTCACTTGTTCAAATCATTTTATGTTGTTATTGCCCTAGCAATACTGAATTACTGTTCCTGTAAACTGCCCGCTGTGCGGTCATGGGTATCAGGATATTCATGTAACTGTATTCTAAAATGATTTGATTTTTGTTTGGTTTGTGTTTGTGTGTGCTATTTTTACATTTTATAGAATATGTTCTCGTACCCAGAAGACGTCTCCACAAACTGACAGTCGTGGAATTCTACAATATTAAAGGTGGGTGACCCAATCATATTCCCATTTTTCCATAATTATGATATTTTCTTCAGGAAGTATAATTACCAAAATCATCTGATACAAAAGTTGAGTTAGATTGGCCCAGAGCCAAATGGCTCCAAATGAAAATTATTCATAACAAAAGTGTAATGTATAGAACGACAGCTTAAACAAAAATTCGGATCGTGACCCACAATTATGCAGGCAGTATCCTTCCTTTAGTCAGGTGGAAGTCTAGGCACACAGCCTGAAGGGTGGAAATGGAGTACAGACTTTTTCTATTGATAGATTTTAGTTCATTAGGACCTAAGCCAATAATTTTTGGATGGTGTGCAAAATTTGTTACAGTGCCATTTTTTAAAATCCAATATGGCTGCTAGCATGTCAAAAATCACTAAAAATCCCTTAAGTATTCCGATAGAGATTAATATCTCTCGGTACTCCGATGTTTTAAGCACGAGGAAGTGTTGGTAATGTAATTATATCATTACATTGCCACAAAAATCCAATATGGCTGCTCAAAACTCAAATATGCTCTCCGAATCATTAAACTTATCTTAACTCCTCCATTATACCTATTTACGCTACTTGAATACATACTGAACACCTAAAACGTGTTCTGCAGGTGTTCAAAATCTGTTACAATTGATCACACTCTGCAAGTGTTACTTTAACACCACTAGCATGCATTTCCAACGCATCAGTACACGTCAAGTGTTCTGCACATATTGCAGTTTAGAGGCTTGATTCCAGTGTCTATATGCATGCTTTATGCTTTACACTTATGAGAAACATGTATTTGATCACTAGAAACCCTTAAGTGGCATTTCTCTGTAATGGGCGTTTTTAAATTCAAGATGGCAGCCAATACAGCCGCCTTTAAAAATAGTAAAACCTACATTATATGTGTATTATATGTAGTTAAATTAACTAATTATTATTATAAAGGTGTAAAATTAAGGTATGGGATAAGTATTTGACCATTTGACATTCTTATCTGGAATTTCTGTTTCTTTAACATGCAAAATGTTAAAATGGTGGGCCAATGTGGCTGCCTTTTTACCTTCTTTAAAACCTATAAATTACGATACAGCTGTATTGTATTTAGTTAAAACACCCAAAATGAGTATTATAGTTTAAATTAAAGTATGAGGTGTATGTCTTTGGACATTAATAACTCGTATCTGGTATATTTGTTTTGACAACATGCTTGAAATTCAAAATGACGGCCAATATATTATGAATATATGACAATTTGTAGGTTTTAAAGATCTTAAAAGGCAGTCATATTGACTGCCATCTTGATCGGTAAGCTTGTTAACACACTTGGAATGTCAGATATGAGTTCCTACTGGGTATAGAGCGTAGAATTATGGCTCTATCACAAATACCTGATGAGTTATGGTCAATTGAATGATTTGGGGCATATTGGGTGTTAGCGTGGCCATATTGGATTTGGTGGTAATGTTGTGATCAAATCACGTCAATAACCCGTCCAAAAGATTCCTCGTGCTTTAAAAACTGGATCTATTGCATAAAATAATGGCCATTTGAATGAATTTCAGAGTGATAGCGGCCATATTGGATTTCTAGAAAATGCACTGCACGAAATTTTGCACACCCTCCAGAAATTATTAGCTTAGGTCATCATTGACAAAAATCGATCAATAGAAAAAGTCTGTACTCCATTTCCACCCTGTGCCCACAATTCCTCCTGACTACTTTTTTTGTATCTCCTCACACCTGTAAGCCGACGGCTCGATGCAGCCAACAATATCAGATAAACTAGTGTTTCTATTGTTATTCTCGCAGCTGATGAAAATTGTTCTTTCGTACACGTCTGTACAAGGTATCGTATTAAAAAAAATGCTCGTATACCGTTGCTAGGTTTAAGCAAAATGATTTGTTTCAACAGTGATTTTAGAAGAGAATAAATCACGAGGCACATTCCTGTAGACCCGCAGATAACACATTGGTTTAATATACACTGTTTTGACACTTAATATCGTCTGGTCGCTGATAGCAATAGGTTCTGCTCTAAAGTACTGCAAATAAAAGACAGGTGTATAAATCTATACCAATTATGCGGTTATGGATATCAGAATACATATGTTGTTATTGTGAACCACAATATCATAAAGACACAAAGGACTTCATACGGATACGTCTTGTAAAACATTCCTCTTTCTTCTTGACTTTCTCTCTTTCCAATAATAAATACCATTTTTTCAGTGTAAAATGGTTATCAAATTGTGCTGATTAAACAGGTTAATAAAATAGTTTTGACAAATTAATACTAAAAAGAACTAAAAAATGATTGCTTCACTTCCCTGTTTGAAAGAAACATTCTGTTTGGTTAAATTAATAAAACCAAGAAAGGCGATTAAAAGAAAGACAGATTCATTTTCCACAAAATATGAAAATTCTTTCATATGACTCAAAATGATTGACAAAAATCTAGGAAGAACAAAAAACATTTTGCACACAAAACGTTGTAGCATAGTACATAGATGTCATATATGAGTCCGGGGTCTCTTAAAATTAATAATGCACAGGTGCTCTCTGTCTTGCTTGACGACGATTGTGATGTGATTGTTGACCACCTGCAGCTGACCAACCGAGATAAGAGACTTCTAACAATTCTGATAATTATTAAATAGCATAATCAACGTTATGATGCTGTCATGTCGAGCACAATGCCATCACAATGACATCATTTTCAAAAAACATCTATTGAATAAAAATATTATTCTACTCAATAGGGATTGAGTCCCGTGTTGAATCCAAACTCCTCTAGCCTTGCTCCTGTGAGCAAAAAAATCCAAGTCTCGATCGATTGGTCAATTTACTTGGTTTTAATCTGATGTTTGAACAAAATATAAAATTTTAACTTTAATAAGGATTTTAAAATATGCATTTTACCAGACAAACAATTTAACTTTAAGATTGATAATGTCTCAACATTTGAAATAATATCCTTAGATAGATCTAGATTAAAATCAGATATGATCGTGATTTTTATTCATTCTTGAAAAAACAAAATGCTCTGTTTACTTTTCAACTAAAGGTAATTTTTTCATCCGTAGCCTCACCGCGTATTTTTTTTTCACCCCGTTATTTTTGCCCACCCGTAGCCTGTATGCAAAAGCCTCAACACAACGAAGATAAAAAACTACTTCAATATACTTAAATATTTTATAATCATTCATTATATTAAATATGGGTAGGATCAGAGTCGTGTTTGAAATTTACGCTCTTATTCCTTAAGGTTACAGATGAATTCAAATTCCTACAGTTGCTGAAATAGGCTTCTTCTAATGAGCATCCTTTTCGGTCGGTTAGCATTGTTTAACCGAGTAGATTGTTCCATGAATAGACTTAGATTTATTACCTTCCGGGATCAGATGTGAGTATAAACAAAGAAGCGAAAAGAAACTGTGTCAAATCACAGTCTTCCATCTAAGGGGAAGGAGCACATTAGTAAGTAGTGAATGAATCACGGGAAATGCTTGCAGAATAAATATTTCACAGAAAGAATGTGGTGTTTTAATTAACCGCAGAAACTGAGTCAAGTACTAAAAAGTAGTACTATGCATTGCTGTCTTTATTCAAGAGGTACCGTACAAATAAGTTCATGGCCGTTCAAAGTAACAATTCAAGTCAGATGAATTGACTTCGATGTTGACCTCGATAAAACTTCGGCTTAGGCAATTGCTTAAGGATAGTGTCAACCTTGAGTTTCCGAGTATCTATTTTGGTTTGTAACTTTGCAAATATTTGATTATTGTATGTAAAAGTATACGTTTCTAGAAAGAAAAATGGACGATGAACCCGATGGTGGCATCAGATTAATGTAAAACATTCCGTATTTTGATAAAAAATACTAAAAAAACATGATTTTGCCCTAAAATTTTCAGACAGCATAACAAAAACAATTTGAATTTCTATGATTTCTTATGTAACTTTTTAGAAACAAGACAAATTTGTCCAGGGACGGTTTTTTCATTTTTTAAAATAGAGCTTACTTTTCGAAATATAAGGGAAAATGTCAAAAAAAGTGTGATTTTTACTTTTCTTTTCCAAAATTTGCGTATATATTGGAAAATATCTTTAGTTAGAAATCGAAATATTAAAAAAAATTAGAAAACCGTTCCTAGAGAAGACAATTGCTGTCGTAGGAAAGTTAAACCTTACCTTTTACTTCGGTATTTTTGGAGTTATCTTGTCTGAAAACTTGCCAAATTTTGCGAAAATTGAACATTGAGAAAATCCGTGTTTTAGTAAAAAAGTGACTTTTCACGCCATTTCAAGCTGTCGCTTTCTCAAATAACTTTATCTTTGAATTCAAAATTGAGTATGTTGTGCAAGTGATGAAAATACATCTTTATGCACTATTGAATCAAACATCTTTCGTCTCTAACTCTAGAAATCAGAAGAAATTGAAATTTCATCTGGTCTAATTTAACACTTTGTTTACATTTTCAAATATTACTTTTCGTTTTTCCAAGATGCGCTCGCGTAAAAGTACATTAAAACACGCGCACGCTTCATTACGCAGCAAAAATTCGCCACGCGACGCGCGCAACGCTTTGCGCCTGACGGCTTAAATTCCCTCCGTTTAGACCATGTGGTTTTTGTAACTCTAGATGGTAAAATAGCTTTTTTAAATCAGCAAAAAATACAGCTCAGGATTGTCTGCAGTGGATAACCTTTGTTGGTAACGATTGAACACAGGTTGATGTTTAAAATGGTGCAAAAATCAGAAATTCGTGTAGAAACAAAAGCGCTAGGGTTGACACTGCCCTTAACTTGAATTATTTTATTTGTATTACCTCAGCTAGACCAATACCAATTATTTCCAAACTCCTTCAGTATGACTAAGGCTACCGCAATTAGTCGCATCACAGGTGAGTAATGTAAAGTATATAGAACTATGTGATTCCTGGGGCAAAACTATACCTTATTTATATATAGATAGGAAGGCGGTTTGTAATATTAGAGTGTCGGTATTGTCATGCAAATCCGCAGCAGACCAGATAGCCTAATATTTGATAACATGGACAATCTGTACTTGTTTTATTTTTACCAAGTACAAACAAGGTATCACATAACAGTGACGCGACGACAAATATAAACATCTTATATCACATTCATCTGTTGTCGATTATTGCCTTTGAACTGCATTTAATACCTCTGGTCCTTCAGAATGCGACTGCCTGAAAATATCAACATCTACACTGGTTTGCATTTTGTTTGCGACTCGTTTACTAAGAGTACGACATCTTGGGTTCCTTTTAAATCACTGAACTCATATCCCCAGACATCAAGGTATCCGCTGCTGTATTTTACGTACTAAGACTAAGATCCATCACATTTTAATCATTGAGAAGTCTTGCAATTGGCTACATTCGGTGAAATATGAATTCTCGTCTGCGACTGCAGACAGATTATGAGTATAATCCGGGTTAGCATTAGTAACCTACCTATCAGTTAGATGAGGCGATCACTTTGATGTATTCGCGTGATTGGTATGAACGATGGTTGATAAAAACTGAAATATGGAAAGATCATATTATAGTCCAGGAACTTTAGGTCTGTGTAGCCAGAAGGCGGAAATAAATAGGTACAAGCTGAATTTTACAGGATAGTTTCTAAATATTATGAAGAGCAACATATCAAAAGTCCCCAAGAATCCCCCAAGTGCTATTTGAGAAATAAGGGGGTAAAGTTTACACAGGAGTAAACAAATAAAAATTATTCAATTGAGCTAAATCATGGGCTATCGTATTCTTCTATTCAAACTGAATAAGAAAATGTACAGTTGTCTAACTTTTGAACTTTAGTTTTAGGCATGCAGGTCAAAAATTTTCAAGGTCATCGTGGGATAATTTTTTTAAAAACAGTACGACTTAGACCCATTAGAAACCTGCCATAATGAACCCTATAACTATGCAAGTAAAATACTTCAACTCTCAAATATATCTTTTAGTTTTACACAATAAGGCGAACAATCTGATACACTTTTGGAAAGAATCGGATCATTCCGACCATATGACCTTGAACAGTTATTCCATATAGATTAGACAATGCCATACGTCGCAGATAGGGCAAACTATAACCTTTTAAATCCGTATGACACTATCACCAAACGTGGTAACCTTTGAACGACGCAAATTTGCAACATTTTTAGAATTTGACCTGTTGTAAACTTTTACCCCTTATTCTCAAATAGCACACGGGTGATTCTTGGTACTTTTGATATGCTGGCTTCTTACAAGCATCAGAAACTATCCTGAAAATCAGCTTCTTACCTATTTATATTTCCGGGTGTTTTCCTATACTATCTTGAACTAATTAAGTCCCATTAATTAATACTACAACAGATTATTTGGCTAATTAAATTTTCTGGTGATTGGTTTGGTATCAGTCGTACCAGCCACAATTGAGGTTAAAGGTGCTTTTCCTATTAAAGATGACCATGAGAGATTCTAGCCCTTGCATACACTCACCGCCAAGTTTCCGTATGAAAAGGTTGCGGGTTTAGATGTAGAAAAGCGATAATGCATATGCAACGCCGTATTCACTTTGTGGCTAAAAAAATTGATGTTGATGACTGAAATCCAGTATCGTTTGTCTATATCTTCCGGAAAAAATGGATTAAATTAAGGCGAAATTCCAGGACGACACGATAACAAACGACCTATCGGTTCTATATCCCTTACGATCCCAGAGGAGAATGAACAACCAACCTGATCATTATCGCAAAGGGAAATAGCATTATTCTTGTAAGATCTAGGGCAATTTCCCACTACAAACAAGGCAGGGGTACGCCTCCATGATTTTTGGAAAGTGGCAAAATGGCATTTAGGGATTTAAGGGGTATAGATGGTATATGACTAAGTTCCCTTTTTATATGTTGACCATCTTGGAAAATAGGGGCGTATGAAAACCTCCATTAATATTTGGTAATTCATTCTGACAGTTTTTGAGGATAGTTTTCATTGAACTCAATGACCAGAACAAGTCTTTAATTTGACACCACAATCATCTTTTAAGAAAGTGAAAGTATTGTGTCAATACGGATAAATCAGCCATCACTTGGAAAATGGCACCATACTCAAATTTTTTATAGTTTTGGGAACAATTTTATCTGACCTCCATGACTGAGAAAAACTATTTTTAATACCAAAATTGATCTTGCTAAGTGTTTTGCCTTTAAGAAATGCTGGGCCATTCTGCAAAATGCGGCGCATGCATATTGCCCACCCAGGACTTTGTTAGTTTGGTCATCACCTGTTCACAATGAACGTCCAAAACCCTATGTTCAATTTTAGCTTATGTGACAAATGCGAATCTTCATGTGGCAGGAGATATAGTCCCCTGTAGCCATAGTCGGAGACACTAGTTCTGGTTTAATAGTCCGTGCATGTGCAAAGCTAGAACTATAGGCCCCCCCTTTAGGTAGAGTCCTACAAGTGTGGAATAAAGCCCGAAGAGGACTATCAGGCTTAGGAATAAATTCCAATCCGACATGACCTACCAGTCCCTTAGGAATTAGTGACTAATCGCTCCTTAGGGATTATGGTCAATTTCCGACATGGATATTATAGACCCTTAGGAATTTTAATGTCAGTTCCGAAGGTAGGCAGACTCCTATAGTTACTGGGAATTAATGCCCTCTCAGGGGTGGACTATCGCTCCTTGGGATTAGGGTGCAATTCCGACCTGGACTAATTAGAAAAACAACCTTAAGATTATTGTCCATGTCTGAAGTAGGCAGACCTATTAGCCCTTAGGAATTAATGCCCTGGCAGAGTGGACTGCAAGTCTCCTTAGGGACCGGTGTCCGATTCCGACGGGGACTATACGTCCTTTGGGTGATATTGTGCAGGTTTGTATTGGGCGACTCTCATTTCTTAAAGGAAGTAATGCCCTGTGCAGAGTTGACTATATTTGCCTTAGTATTGCGTCCATGTCTCGCGTGGACTACAATTCCTAAGAAAGTAGTGTCCAGGTCCAAATGGAAATATCCGATCCTAGGAATTAATGTCCAGCCCGACATGGACGACTACAGTGCTTGGAATTATTGTCCATGTCCTAGTAGCACTCGTATCCTAGGAAATGCGTGTCCAGTCCAAGATTTAAGAATTCTATTGAGAAATGAACTCTACTCTTGATCTAAAACAACTAACAAGGCTACGATGTGTAGCCCTAAATAAATTCGAGTACAACATATGAATGACACATAAGCATAGAATTGATAGTTCTTTCTTTTCTCTAGTTCTTTCCTGAAATCTCCCTATGTAATTGTGACATTAATTGGGTGTTTCCATAAGGTGCCAACCCATTTCTGACATACTTTACGGAACACCTATGAATTGCGGAAACCTTAACTGACCTTAACGGAATAACAGCAGGTGTATGTGGTTTTTATTTCCGTTAAGGTTTCCGAATTCACAAGTGCGAAAGTATGTCAAAAAGGGTGTCAACCTTTTGAACACCCCATTAAATTGGGGCAAAGAACAATACACTTGGTGAACCGAAAAGGCTTGTAATACTCACTTTTCAGTGGCGGAGATTCCTCATGAGTTCATTTTGTTCATTCAGGAGGATTTCTAATCCATATTGTGAATAGAAGCATCCCCCGAACATGAAAGAACGCAGAAATCTCAACCACTGAGTTTGCTCATAATTGAAGCACCACTCTGATTGGAGTAGTGCGTAATTATGTCCCGCCCCGCCTAACACCACATGACCCCAATATCCCCTTTGACCTCACATGGTGAAGGAAGTTTCAAGCTCCTAGAACCCCACTCCCTTCAATTTTCTTTAAATCCATTGATTTATAGATCCTACAGTGACTGAAATGACCCCTAGATGCATTTTACATGTCGGAGGTACCCTTGCTCAGAATCATTGTTTACAGTATATGCATGGGATAGCGGGACAATTTAATGTAGATATTTTTGTTGCAATAAGTTCAATTAACTCCCTGCATGCCTTTTGATCTCAAACTGTTGCGGTTACATATTGGGTCGCTATATCCACAGAAGTCAAAAGGTAAAATATATTAAAAAACTATTATACTAATTATTATAATAATAAGTACCTTAGAATACCTTTGGGGGGGAAATTGAATTATTCATTCGGCTATAATGAACAATGAATTATATCATATCCTTTATAGTCTAGTGGATTATATTTTTAATTTGCCTTAATTATATCATAGCCTTTGACGGAATCAGCGCAAACAAGATAACGTTAAGGGGAACCAGAAATTCCCCCTAACGTATTATTAGTGCATAAAAAGGCAATTTTCCCCCTAACCCACACATAAGCGTATACTACTACTACTCCATATACTACTACTAACTACTACATACTACATACTACTACTACGCCTACTACTACATATTACTGCTACTATTGCTACTACTACTACTACGAACTACTACTGCTACTACTACTACATATAACATTACTACTCTACATCAACATACCTATACAATTATACTATACTATACACTACTACTACATATTACACGACATACGACTAACTACTACTACTACTTACATCTACTACTACAAACACATGCTACTACACATACTACTACTACTCCCGCTACTACTACTACTACGATACTACTACTCCATACTACTACTACATTCTACTACTACATAATAATACAACTATACTGGACTTCTACTACTACATATACCCTGGGAGCTAGCCGACATTTGTCACACATCTGAAGTACAACATTAATTGTTTGATTGAATTTAAATATGTTGACAACAGCCGACAGGAACCCCTGAAAAGGGATTCTTAAGTGCTGAAATGGTGCCTAGGAGAGGGTCATGACAAATTGTAACAGGGGTAACATTTTTAATATGGACCCAATCATGTTGGAAAGTGTACCACATTATGTGTGTAACCATAATGATTCAGAAACGTTAGAAGTTTTTGTATCCGATCTACTGTTATATAGCCTCCATTTTTCTGATTAACTTTTAAAAATATTAATTTTCTTTCTCAGTTATTTGGAAAAATTTCTCTCACCGCAAGTATTTTGTACTATAAAAGAGAGAAGGGGAAATATCCCCTATTTTGTTTTGCCAGATGCAAACCTGTTGTTTGAACAACCTGGACGGGTGATTGGGACTTCCCCACGATGCTAAACTTATAAAGTGAGTCAACTTGTTATTACTTTAAAATCAAAACATTTTCAAAAGCGTGAATTTTCCCCATAAAGTTTATATGGAAGTGATGTCATTAGATGCATGTCATTTTTTTTGTGAAATCTGATTGATGGTGCTAAGTTATGTTTATCATGTGATGATGTAATGATTATTAGTTATAAGGGGAGTTTGACTGTGAGAAGGTTAAATAGTACTTGTGACTGAAGGACTGAGGCCCGCAGTTGTATCAGCGAGCTAAACCAGAGCTCTGGAGCTATAGACAGTATAATTATAGCTATTTTTACTCTACAATAATGTAGATTTATTTCGCCATCAGTGCCAGATTTATTAGATTGGATGCCGCCGGAGCGTGATAGCTAATTGTCTGGCGGTCGGCTTTAGCACGAGCTTCCATTTTTGGACATGTAAAAGGATTCCATTATTTGTGGTCCTATAATGAGGCATAGCGATAGACTGATGGTGGTATATTACTGACCTCGGCTTTTCTTATGTGGAACATTAGTGTCGTCGAGGGAAGCCCCCGTCGTCTTGAACTGCTGGACAGAATTCCCTTCGAGGACTGAGAAGATTCCCTTGGAATAATCTACCTGAGAGTTTTGTATGAACTTGTCCTGTCATTTTAGGGTCTTCGCTGTGAGGACATGTCAACGTTTAACTGCAACGCTAACATGACAATCATGGACATTCTGTTTACAAATAGTAGAAACTATTGTGTGTAATTGTGTCATTTTGATCTATGTACCGTTGTTTGGAACATACTCAACTTCTTGAAACTAAACCAATCAAAGATCATGAAAACTGTTTTATTATATAAAATTCAGAATCACGTGCACAAGCCTCGTTTATTTGTGTTTGCAAGGTATTTCTGACCTTTGACTGTCTAGGAGACATCATAACACTACAGGCCTAAAGTTTCAGAGTTATAATCTTAAAAACGCAAAAATCAATAAAGGGTAAATTTTCAGTTGGACCAGGGGCGTCAAATTTGGAAGTTGAGTGAAACGGTCTTAATTAGATGCATAAACATAGCCAATTTCCTCCTAACCTGCTACACAGGCTACTAATAATAATAATAATAATTAAAAATAATAAGAATAATTTTTAATATAATAATAAAAAAACACCCATCAATAAATAATATAAATTTACAAATCTATTTGTTTCAGCATATTAACATATAGGATAGTGCCCCATATATCTAATCTAACGAGAGAACAAGTTGTTACTGCCACATAGAGTCGATGACTTCAGAGAAATCTTAAAATTGATAAAACATCTTTGTCCATAATTCCAGAGTATATAGGAAATGCTAATTGGCACACTACCTGTTTAATTTTGTTTAGTTCGTATGTTTACCGCTTTGTTGGAATTTTTTGATTATTTATTATTGCTTAATTTACTATATCACGTCAACAAAAAGTCATGTGTTTTTGTTAGGGGAAAACGGATTTTCTCGCATCGTGTGTTTTCACAATTTGTAATTTTTTAAAAGATTTGGTCAAATTAAAGAAATCTGCATGTGTTGGGAATGCTTTTAGGGTGTAATTAAGTATTGTGGAAGCATATTGCGTACATGTTACTAATTTTAGCTTCGAGAAAGCGGAAAAGCTTATGATGTAGGCCTTTCTCTGCAATAGGCCTACATCTATGGCGGCCCTTCTCTGGAATAGGCCTACACCTATGTCGGCCTTCTCTGGATAGGCCTACATCTATGTCTCTTCTCAAAACATCTGAACTGCCTGTTTTTACCCTGAATCCCATAAATGTGAAGAAATGTAATTTACTAGTAGCTGCTACTGCTCACTAAAACAATAGTATTAAGACAAGTAACATAAATCTTAATAATATATTTGAGGACACCGAATCAGATTTATAGTAAGCCATTATAAACATCACAACTAAACAGTAGACCAGAATCTGCAAAATAATAGTTTTATTTTGTTTTAACATTTACACTTAAATTTAGGTGTGTTTCATTATAACTACCTTTGAGTGTACAGTGTGTTACTACCACTGTAAGTCAATGGCATCCGAGAAACACTTAACCTTCATATCCGAAAATATGTAAAAAAATACATCGGTCCTCGATTCGCTTGTTTCTCGCCTGCCGTCGCGGTTTGTGAATATAAGCCTACACGACGTTTTGACTGACCTTGATGTGGCCTTTTGACCTTGATATGTGACCTTTGACGTCAGAAAACAATGATATTTTGCATGTAACTCCATAAAGCAAGTTTGTTTCCAATTGATCTTCACCTTTTCAAATGAGGTCAATTTTACATTTCAGCCTAGTTTACAACTTAATCTCATATGACCTTTGACCTTGGTATGTGACCCTTTTTACCCTCTCCACAAATGGGGTAATGCCATGTTGCACCTGTGACCCAATTTGGTTTTTAAATCCATCAAAGTATGTGGATATTACACAACTGTTAACCCTTTTTCACACCAGACATCAACAACAGAACCATCAACTACAACACAACCAGACATCACCAACAACAGTGGACAAAGTGATCCTATGAGTTTTCCTTCCTTATAGGGCAGGCGAACACCAAAATGGTAAATTGGCATTCACCTATTTAATTTGTATTTATATTTGTTATTTTAAGCATTATTTGATCATTTAATTTAAAATAGAATAAAACACACAACTGAAAAACAGATTTTTTTAGGATCGAGAGTTTCCCAAAAAAATTGCCACACACGGCACCCCCCCCGCCCCAACTTCCCCACCCCAAACCCACAAAAAAACTTTTGTAAAAATAAATTTCCTTGATTGATTATAGTGGCGTTTATGTAAAATTACAAGACAGTCTTCATATCTCGCACACCCCACGATCCACTTTAAAACGGTAACGTGCATGATTAAGAGATTATTTTTTAGTCTTATTGCCGCACAGAATGTTCCCGTAAAAAACTGCAATATTTTCTTCGCACTGACAGATACTTTCCTTTGCAGTTCTTGCAAGAAGCTCGGTGAAGCTGTCCCCGAAAAGAGCTCGTTCAATTACCAAATATAGTACGCCTTAGCTTCACCTTTAGTCCTATTCGAAGATGACTTGTAGTGTTATGTTATGTGGAAAGACTTCCATATGTACCCCCCCCTCGGAATATTTACATGAATCCAAAATTTATTTTAATTTTGGCCTTGTTTGATCAAAAACGAATAAGCATCTAATAATAACTTTTAATGTTGGCATTAAATTTGAAAGGGGGTTACATATGGAAGTCTTGCTGTTATTTGAACTTAAACTGCACAATGAGAACCAGTGCGCCGCTCAATATCAAACGCATTCGATAAATGCTTCCTTAAAAAAGTTTAGTGTACTGCAGTTTTCGTATACTGGTCACATAACGTATGAATTTATATAGGCCTACACACATACGGCGTGCCAGAAATTGGCATAGAAACAAGAGGCCGTATATATTTCCTATTTTTACAACTAATATTCCAATTATTTATTTCATAAAAAAACAATACATCAAATGACATCAAACCCGCAAAACAAACAATTGAGGGTAGGCAGGAAACACATTTAGGCCGGAGAATATCCTACCACTTAAAAATACAAAGAAATAAATACCATAAATGGAAACTGGACAGCGAGGTGAAGAATATATATAAAGATGAATCGCAGAACTGGGAGAATCAAAATGTGTGTGAAAATACCTTCTCAAGAGACTTCTATTGCATGATTTTCATTCCGTGTTTTTGGACCCGTTCTCCTTTTACAAAAAATTGATTATTTATTAATTTGGAAATTACCTAAATAGCCATATAAATATTCCTGCACTACTTTACTCAGTACAAAATAACCGTTGATGTTTAAGTATTTAAGCCATACTATTATAGATTGAAGGAATTAAATATTTCTAATATTATTTTGCTACTTAAAATTAGGGTACGTTTTTTACGTGGGTATTAACCATTACCAATGAATGTGGTTTTCATGTTGTAGAGAGATTAGACAACAAATTTTCAAGTAGAATGCACATTCATTTAGTTCCCAGTGATAAAAAGACTCACAACTTGTACATTTTAATCTAATTAACTCTAATCCCCCTACTTGGGTTCATTGTATCATGTTTTGAATTCCATATGCGAATGCTCGAGCATGTGCGTTTCGTTTATTTCCTTCTTTTTTCTATTTGTGTGATTTAATTGCATGTGTCTTGTTGTTGTTTAACATGTGTGTTTGTGTGCTTGTGTGTGTGGTGTGTGTTCATGTGTGTACGTATGTGTGTAGGTGGTGTGTGTGCGTGTGTGTTTGTTGCGTGTCGTGTAGTTGTGTGTTATTTTATGTGTGTTTTTGTGTGTGTAGTTGTGCGTGTTGTGTGTGCATGTGGTTTGTGTATGGTGTGGGGCGCGCGCATGTGTGGAATGTGTGGATGTTCCCTTTACTTTAAATCACTTAAATCTTACAAAATCACATTTATGACAACACTCTAACAAAATTCCAAATAGCACACCAGCTGTACATTTTGAGAGATTTTGAGATTTCCATGGCGTTTAGGTTAAGTAAATTCATATCACATGTTTTACTTGAAATTTTAACCCTATTAGGTAATGAGGCTACGATCGTAGACCAGAACTGAAATTTTAAAAAAGTCCAAAACTTAAAGAAATTTAAAAAAAGTTGGTCTTCAGGACAATGAAAGTGGTAATATTGTCCGTGGACCATCACAACTAGGGCATAGTGGATCCGCAAACATCCGCAAATTCCGCAAACCACTAAAATGGAAACCGTTGTCATTTAAAAAACAAATTAACATAAAACATACTCTACTAGGACTCGAACCTGGCTCATTCACAAGTAAGTCAGAGAGACCTTACCGCTATAACCACGAGGCGGTTGACGACAGCTTCTGTTTTTTATAACATTTTTACCCTTATTAACATCTGTATTCATCATACCTATTGTGTCAAACAGTGATATACAGGACTACAGTCACGGGGCCAATGGTTACTTTCACTGGTGTAAAAGAACTATAGTCCGATATAAAATATAGTCCGGTTAAACTCATCCTAAAATCTAGAACCTTATTGAATTAAGGACTACTATTTCTAAGAGAGTGGTCCTGGGTGAAGACGATTGACCCTGGACCCATGGGTCCGTGTATAAAAACTAGCAACATAAAGCAAGGACTGTTATTTCTAGGAACAGGGGTCCACTAGGGTGAAGACCACTGACCCTAGAAGGCCATTCCCGGAGGAACCAGCTTCGGTTCTGTAGTCCGGTTAGGGCTATTGGTCCTAGGGACAGGGGTCCGGACCCCTGTCCCTATGAAACCCCAATCCCTCTGTCTAATTCTCCAGGGGAGTACTATATCTCCTTCCACCATGCACTGTACTTATGGCTTTCATTTTTCCCTTTTTTTACACAATGTACCAATCATAACACTAGTTTGGCTGAAAAATACTGGCGCTTCGTCACTAGAGTAACAACCGGAGACTACTCCAAACAGTCCTTATACCAGTATAATGTTACCTCGAAGTAGGCAATCTAACTCGATCCATTGTTTTATTCGATAAAAATCGACCAAATATATTATCTGACACTTTCCTTTAAAGATTTTAAGATTAAATATCATTTTATTGCATACTAGTCTAGACAGCTGATTAAATTGCCGCCACATATGCGCAGTCATGATGTCCTTCATTACCGATGGGAATGATACGGAGGGTTTTCTTTTTTATTTACATTACCAGTTGATTTCTGATAAGGTCGTGGAGCAAATAAACACTGTTCTCTTCGGCGACCTAATCAAGGTTTTCACAGTAGCGATGGCTTTTGACAGTTGTACAGGCTGGTCCAAAAGAATTTATTCGTTTTTGTCGTGGTTTAGTATGAAAATCTAAAAGAGAGTCTCTGTAAAGTAATATATCATTGCAAAGAGCAATTTCTGAATGTCTAAATTTAAACAAAATAATTTGCACATGCCAAACCCAAGTTATCATTTGAATAAAATCATCCATTTTCTCGACAGTACACATCTGGGTAACTTGCATAAGTTTCTGGTAGACGTTTCATATAGAAGTCCCATTGATGCAAATGAGGTATTACAATTGATTCCGTCATGCGCTGTATGACGTTGTGCAGTAGTGCTTGACGGAATGAATGGCAATACCTCATTTGCATCAAAGGGACTTCTATATGAAACGTCTACCAAGTTTCTACTCACGATCAATAAATCGTAAATAAGACAGATTCATTGTTTCCAACTTCTATGTCAAAATCAAAGTTTGGCTTTTATATTCATACTCAAGAACCATAAATTAAACTGTAATTAAGTTCATCTTTCTACGAAGCAGGTAATATAACTATTTTTCATCGCAAATTGTTTTAGCAATTTCAGCAAGAACTGCAACACATGCAATGAAGTGTTTCTTGAGGTCTACCAAACAGTGCTGAGAGGCTCGCGAGATTCAAAATTCGATATCACTTAAATTTGTCAGCGTTGAAAATTTTGCTCTTGACTGAACGTTTTGAGTATGAGTATAAAGGTAATACTTTCAATTTGACAATGAATGTTGCAAACCAATGCAGGCTTTCTTGTTCACACACGCATTATTGATTTGGTGTAAATAGAAACTGATGCAAGTTACCCAGATATGTACAGTCAGAAAAATGGGCGGTTTTATTCAAATTAGCACAACTCGGGTTTGACACGAGCAAATACATTTTATTTTTAATTTCAACATTAGAAACTGTTCTTCTAATGTGAAATTAGTTCATAAGGAATCCTGCCAGAACTACAGGGTGTCCCAGAATGATTAGTACCCAAAAATATCCAAAACTATTATTTTTTTGGCCATGAAAATAAATGATATTGGGTTATCTAGTATTTAAATTAGATTTGGCATAATTTCAGCTTGCGGAAGAATTTTAGATCTTGAAAGTCGGACTTTGCAAACCGATGATACGTACCAATTTTGCAGACATGGTGATTTCGTACTTTTGGCAAAGTGAAAAAAAGGATTATCTGCAGGCAGACAAGAAACAATACCTTGGCACAAACATCGGAGTAAAAGTAATTATTAAATGACGACTTGGTAACATTGACAGGGTTACGACGAGCACTGACTTGTGGGTTGTGTCTCAGGGTTCGCTGGACTGCAGCGATGTTTGCTCTTGTTCTGGCGGTTTTTCTGGTACCACAACCGTCAGAGTGACGGCTTCTGACCATACCATGGCGATCAAACTTTCTCACATTGTAGGCAATGGCACATTTAGAAGGGACTCGGCGCTCTCTAGGGAATCTCGCAGCAAATCGTCTCTTAACTTCTAAGTAACTTTTGGTCTCCCAGTAGATTTTTGCAATGAAGACCTCTGCTGCACAGTAAAGTGGCGAGCCATTTTGTTAGGTCCTCAATCTCTACCAATGTAATCATTGAATTTGCCTGCAATAGCCTACCAGTACAACATCATTAGCTATTCAAAACTCCCTCCAAAATCCAAGATAAGCATGTGTTTCATGTGTAACAAAACATGACAAACCCTTTGTATGCATGGATATGCATCAATATTGAGTTAAACTTACAGCTTTTACAGTTGCTAAGAAGAGGGAACAAAATCGTTGAAAAGCAAGAGAGAACTAAATATTTGTTTGTTTCCTTTTAACAAGTTATATACACTATTTTAGCACTTTGTCGTAAGGACGAAATCACCCCCTCTGACACTTTGGACTGTTTCTACACTTTGGATAGCCCGATTTTAATGATCTAAACTACTTTTGAAATTTTTAAGTATGCCTAAGTTGATGATTGCAGCAAAAAACCCCATATCATCCATTTTATTATTTAAAAAAAATTAATATATTCTAGATTTTTTTGGTACTAATCATAAACTTCTTTAAAAACATCTAATGTAAATTTTAAAGGATAATCAATGTTTTCGGCGTCGTATTCAGTCAATTCAGCCAATACGAATCCTCACATACTTCCATCGCCTTTCAGACCATCATGGAACACTCGTGGGAAGTTTAGATTCATCAGCAGTGCCACATTTATGAATATCCATTATCGATGTTTGTGAATTGCTGGTCAGTTGATACAACAATATTTTCCAATAGATTTGATTCAATTCAAATCCTATAAATCCATAACCAACAATCAAATCTCATTTAAAAAAAAAATCTTATTAAACACCTACTAAATTAATTGATTCATTATCTTCCTTTGCCCCACAACGATATTATTTAGCCGGCGTTGATTAACTATTTCAATTGATTAAATTTGACGTAACATAATAATATAAGCCCAAGCCTTTCGCACCATGTGCATTACACCTACAGAAAATATATTCTAAATATGATTTTATCATGGAAAGCTGAAATTTGGAATCATCCTTGAATGCTCACCACCATTAAAGTCCCTATCAGTGATCCGCCCAAAAGAGTCAAATATTCGAAAGTTGCAGGAGTAGTACAAAAGAGAAGGACAAGCTTAGAATATGCATAAGTTATTTTTTTTAATTAAAAAAATGACAAAAAAAGAAGAAAACAGCGGTGGTCAAAGATATGAATCTCGCATTCTATTACCTGTTGTAGTAAGTATCCGTACGGACAGCAAGGACTAACATATCTTAATTTTGTCTTTATTAGGTTGCTTTTTTTCATCGAAGATGGTATAAAATCGGAATAGATAAAAACCACTACATTGCAAGTTACCCTAGCATATGTGTAGCAAGCAAATGATTGGCAGAATATCACAGTCATGCACAGAGTTGGGTGGTTGTGTCATGTAGCAGTGCAAAGTCCTCTGGTTCCCATTATTTTAATAAGTAAGGACATGGTATATGCCTACTAGGAAATTCATTTACATTTCCTAAGCAGCTAGAAACAAAACGTGTGATTGGATGACAGCCCACCCATCACAGTGGATAACTTCTCAGTTCATTGACATGTAATGGATGATCTGACCCACGGTCTAGAGAGTACCATTATTGTGTACAATGCCCAGATAACACAAGCATTGATTTAAAACCTGTTTCCTGTAAGTTTGAAGTTTGTAATCTCGGTGTAATGGGTATTTTGATTGAAAATCTACCCACAATGTTCCACATTACTGAACACTCAAAACAAGGAATGAAATACTCTTTTACCAAGAAATAACCCAACCCAGACTGTATAAATTTTACAAAATGAAATACTAACACTTTCACAAGATATTTTGTGATTGAATGATGAACAGGGGACATGCAGGCTTATTTCTTGGAGATTGGGGCAAATTGTCACCTATGAAATGGATGTGAGTGTAAGGCTGGCTTTTCCAAACCCAGGTGCATTCGGTGACAGGGACTGCAAATGCAAAAAATAGGGGTCTTTGGGTGCATTTCAAATTTAAAGGTTGATACATGAGTATGTTTGATGCCTGACATATACTGTGGTTATATAAAAACAAACTCCAATACGAGAGAGGTTTCCCTTGATCTCAAGTATTTACACTAACATATTAAGTACTAACATCCTCGCTAAGCGATGGTTGTCTTTTTGAAAGACTATTCTTGTCTGTTATTATTTGCAGGATAGCTACACTTTTAACGGACATGGAAACATCTGATATTTGATTTTTTTATGTTGATTTTTCGATTTGGCAAATCACTGATAGTGCCTTTAATTATACTTTGCTATTACTTAATGAAAACTAATAAAACGTGTATTACTAAATACATTTTCAAACCTTATTACAGTATTTGCATTGGTATTATTCCTTGTATGTAATGACACAATTGTGAATTAAATCTAGTCCCGGTGTGGCCATTTTGTGCCCCTGGATCACTAGTGACCCTGATGAATTCAGCAGACTTTACAAAATGAACCACACCGCTATAGGCCCTTGACACGGTTAAGGAAATGTTTGAATTACTTGTGACATTTATTGCATATAGATCAAAATCCATTTGATTTTTAGTTGTAAGTCAATATCGTATATCCATCCACCAAACGCGATTTCAAGTCAGGATTGATCCGTTGCTTTCTGGATTATTTATGTTGTTTTAACAATCTATTTCTCTACGTCAGCTAGAAATCACACAATAAGCAACCAGTTACTATTCCAAAAATAGGAGTCAGTAAAAGGTTGCAAAATTCGGAAATCTATACACCTACTTTTGTCCTCAAACTAGTCCTAGAAATTGATCATGATCCGTAAGGAAACACACTTTTGCTGACTTAATTTTGTTTTTACATTTTTCGGCGAATTTAACCATAAATCAAATCCTAAGCCAACCCCTAACCCCATATTCCAAACCTTACTTAACCATAACCTCTTTAAGTATAGTTGGAAGTCACATTGACCAGGGGAAAATAACAGACGGTTTGGTACAGTTTGTGACCCCACTTTGCCTGACCCTACTCAGAATTCAGTAGCCTATACCGAATAAAGTACAGTATCACATACGTAAAGGCTGCTGAATTCTGAGTCGGGTCAGGCAAAGTGGTGTCACAAAATGTACCAACCTATAACAGACGCTTTCACAGGTTGATGTTTCACGTTAGGCGTACAGTAACCTTTATCAGCCCTGAGCTGTTAGTCAAAACTGTACGGTTAGAAATAATAAACAGGAAGAATGAGAGAAAGAGAGAGAGAGAGAGAGAAAGAACAGATAGACAAGGATTAACAAAAAAGTAGAAGGCCGATTGATTGGCTCTGATAATACAAACGTATTATATGTACTGAATATCATGTACCGTCAGTTTCTATTTTTATACATATTTATTTTTATCGGTAGCGTGCATCATAAACTAAGAGGCATGTCATTAAATTGATAGCGATGATATTATGCCTAGTCATGCTCTTCATTGTTGATAAGAATCGTACAAACATGAGATTGTCTCACAAATCAAAACTACGTGTAAGACACAAGCCGGATGAGAGTTTACAATGCGTTTATTAAATTTCAATTATTTTGGCGCATTCAACACAAAGAAAACTAAGTGATGACAATGGATAACAATCACATGACATAAACTTAAAATATCACTTAAAGAGATACTGGCACATTCGAAAAATAGTGCACCCTCTATTTCTTTCAAAATTTATATTTTGGCATGGTTGTAAAGCTTGTATATACATTAGCTCTCACCTGAAATTATAAAGCCCAAATCAGCGCGCTTATGGGTAAACAGGCGATATTAACTCAGCAGAAAAATCTCAACTTTTTTGAGGTAAGTCGGGGAACAAGGCCGTGGATCACGGAGTGCCCTTTTAAGATAGGATTATCGGCTATTATGCTCCCCTTCTTGTCACACTTCTGCTCGGACTCAATTTTACAAAATCAAGATTAACTATTTTAAAGATGACTTAGTTTAATCCTCAAATTATGTCAAAGTATGTAAAAGAAAAAGAAATAATCAGCTTAGTAAACAGCAGGAGCAATAAACATGAAAAAATATATCAAAACTATATAACATACATTGTAACAGGCTTATAATTTAAAGCTAAGCTTTCATGGCCCAATAGATATACATAAACTCCTTTCTGATACCAAAATCTTAATTTTGATGGAGTAAAGTGTGGGACGAGGTTGTCAATCGGGTCAGGCACCTATAAATGCATTGACAGACGGTTCATCAGTATTCCAACAAGAATTGAATTAATCACCGTTTGTGTCCATTAGCTGATTAAGAAATATTCGTCTCTTGGAAGCCGCCGTATAATCACAATGTGATTGTGACATCAT